>KV005660.1:7576-27498 GCA_001598015.1 Dorcoceras hygrometricum
AAACCTTTTAAAACAGTTTTACAAGCACCCGCTTAACAGCTGCAAGAGTTCAGAAGGGGGGGTTGAATGAACTCTTGGTATTTTCAAATTTTTGAAACCTTTTAAAACAGTTTTACAAGCACCCGCTTAACTTAAATCCGAGTTACCAGATTTAAGATATCTCAGTTTAAAATAAAATTTCTCGACTAACAAAAAGTACGGAAAGAATTCGATTAATTTGTGAACAAATTAAGGCAGTAAGTAAATTCAATAATGTAAAAGTCTAAGGGTCGAGAGTTTGTTTATGGAAGTTCGGATATCAATATCCTACGTCTCCCCTTCTTCCTTTTCAGGAAGGTTCCACTAGAAGATTTGATGGTTACAGGCCTTCTGCAAACACCCAATCACCGAGCCTCGCTCAAGGTGAACTCCTAGAAACACCAATCACAAAGCAGTCGCAACTGCTGTTTATAACACTTGATATGTTTGTCAAACGGCTTTTGCGTAGCACATTTGTTACAGACTCAATAGAATATGACAGTGAAATACAATGATTGTGAGTGCTGTAAATCTTCTGGTTTCTAAGCTAATAAACTTGATTCAATACGGTGAACCAGAAGATGAACTCGAAGATATTTTCTGGGAAAATCAACACTTGTGTTCTTCGAGTTTGTGAGATTTTGAGAGATAGCTTCAATGTGTGATACGCTCAGAGATAATGAGAACGACGAATGGCGAGAACTACAGAGAGCTTCTTCAGTTCAATTTCCAGCTCTATATATACTCTTCGTCCTTAAACGGTCATTTAATTTTGTAAAGGAAACAAAATCCCTTTTTGAAAATCTGTTAATCGTATGACCGTATATTCTACTCCAAAAAATGGTAAATTTCACATCGTCAGAGCCAAATTGAAGTGTTTCAATTTCTGTGCAATCATCGTATAACATACTCTGTAAATTGTGTACTATTTATCCAAAATAGTACCGACGTTGTCTCCTTAATTCCAGACAATAGTACGATTCAATCTTCACCATTGATTCTTTCCATTTTGAATATGTAATCGCGTTTGAATCGATTTGTATCTTGTTCCTGAAGCTATTCTGTTGAGCAGATCTTTCTTTCTCGAAGACACTTGAATAGTCCATTGCTGTTCGAATACATAGCTGTAACGGCATCTGTTGAATAAACTGTCTCATTACCAAAATGCGAATATTTCTATTGACAGCAACCATTGCTGTTATCTATTAGACACACTGTTATGGTATCTGTTGACATATACCATTGTTGTTTGAATAACAAAGTCTGTTGGCAGATAACAAAGCTGTTCAATAACAAAGTCTGTTGTCAGATATCAACGATTCATTCTAGAGCACTTTCAACAGAAGAAATCTGACCCGATAAACTGAATAACCTGACCATCACTTACAATAGTAGAACTCTGACCCGATAGACTAACTGTTTCAGAACCCAAATCTGATCAAAACTGTAACCCGATAACATATATGAAATCCACAAAGTCTAATTGCTTCGAACTTCATCAATAAGTCCAATTCTTGTCTTATTTTTGTTATCACCAAAATTATAAATTTTACTTTAACATGCTTGCTGTTGTGTATGCCTTGCGCATTGTATATGATTCTGTGTTGAACATTACATATGTTGCACACACGCATTTATCTCTTGAGCTCAGATCTGTTGTAGCCGTGCCTTGTTGTTCATTGTTCTGAGCGTACCAGGATGCTGTTGAGACGAGCGGGTAACTCCCGTACCTCAGCTCCCTGCTGGGATCTGTTAGCCACTATGAGCGGAGTGGGTAGCTCCCACATCTCATGATTTGGGCAACAGCAGGTTGAGCCATGGGTTGCATCTGGTGCCGTGTGCTGAGACGAGTGGGTAGCTCCCATATACTCACACACCCAATGATATCTTTAATTCATTGCTATCGGTTCCTGACCAGCTTTGAGTGGCCTTCGAGATTCTGGCTCCCTACCGTTGGTTGTAGCCTTATGTTGTGCTCAGCTGTTCATGCATAGCATCTGCATATTACTTGTTGCTTTCCGTTAGTTGTTTTATGTTGCTCTCCGTACTGGGGTTTGACCCCATGTCCCTCTGGGGTTTGGTTGTTTGTTGCCTGTGTGTGTTTTCAGGTTACCATGGTTACTCTGCTGGTCGTGGATTAGACCCATCTGGAGGTGCCCCAGGAGGTGGTTAGAGTGTCCCAGTTAGCGTATAGCATATTATATATCAGTACTATTAGCCGGGGGTTGTCCTGTGCTTTGTAGTAGTGGTTGTATGATACTTGATATATGTTTTAATGATGTACAGTTGTAATGAGTGATTTTAATTACTGGGAAATTTTGAGTATTGTTGTATTTTAAATTATAATTTTTAATCGTCAGGCCAAAGCGAAAATTTTAAGCCACTTTGTATGCTTCCGCTATTGTTTTGCATGGTTTAACTCTATATTGTGCACAAGGACTGACATTTTTGGTACCAGAGCTTAAGCTGGGATAAGCTCGATTTTTTTTTTATCACACTTGAGTCTAGGCACAGTGTTGCGTGTTGCATGTGCTTGATTATGTGATCTATGTGCTATGTGATTTATTTGTTATGTGATATATCTATTGTTGTGTGACCTTACCCTCTTAGTGCCTTTGTAGATGCCGCCTTGATGTAGGGGTAGAGGTAGAGGGCAGTTTCAGGAAGAGTTCGAAGGTCAGAATGAGGGAGTGCAGCGTAGTGTTCCTCGTCGTGGACGCGATAGACCGTTTGACTTGGAGGTAGATGAGCTGGCAGCCCGTGTAGACGATATGGAACTAGTGATGGCGAGGTTTCAGCAGATGAATCCTCAGAGGTTCAATGGTGATGAGCCTAGTTCCGATGCTGAGTCTTGGTTGCAGCAGATGAATCCTCAGACGTTCAATGGTGATTAGCCTAGTTCCGATGCTGAGTCTTGGTTGCAGCATAGTACCGGATTGTTCGATCGTGTCAGGTATGACGATGAGCGTAGACTGACTTTGGCTACGTTTCAGTTGGGAAGAAGTGCCGAGCATTGGTGGAGAGGTGCTTCTAGGACTCTCGAGGAGACAGGCGTGGGGATTTCGATTGCATAGTGGGAATGGACGTGTTGTCTAGCTATAGGGCCACTGTGGATTGTTTCCAGGGCATTGTGCGATTTAGGCCCCAATGTGGCGAGAAATGGAATTTCTGTGGCCATGATTCCCAGTCGAAGATTCCTTTAGTCTCTACGATGAAGATGTTTAGCCTGTTGTAGCTATAGAATGCTGTTTTTAGGATCTATGCCTTAGATGCGTCTTCTTCTTTGATCGTAGAGCTTAGTAGAGTCCCCGTGGTTCGACATTTCCCGGATGTGTTTCCGGAGGAGATTCCTGGTTTTCCTCCGAGGATAGAGATAGACTTCAGCATTGAGTTGGTACCTGGTACAGCTCCGATCTCACGTGCTCCGTATCGTTTAGCGCCTGCTGAGTTGAGGGAGCTTAAGGTTCAGCTTAGTGAATTGCTGGAGAAGGGATTCATTAGACCGAATATGTCCCCGTGGGGAGCGCATAGTTTGTTTGTTAAGAAGAAGGACGGGTCGATGAGGATGTGTATCGATTTTAGGCAGTTGAACAAGGCAACCGTTAAGAATAAGTACCCTTTGACTAGGACCGATGACTTGTTTGATCAGCTTCAGGGTTCGGCTATGTTTTCTAAGATCGATCTTTGTTCGGGGTACCATCAGTTGCGTATCCGTGAGCAGGATGTTGAGAAGACTGTGTTTCGTATGAGGTATGGGCATTATGAGTTTCTAGTTATGCCTTTTGGTTTGACGAATGTTCCCGCATTTTTCATGGATTTGATGAATAGTTCTTACGTTAAGAATAAGTACCCTTTGACTAGGACCGATGACTTGTTTGATCAGCTTCAGGGTTCGGCTATGTTTTCTAAGATCGATCTTTGTTCGGGGTACCATCAGTTGCGTATCCGTGAGCAGGATGTTGAGAAGACTGTGTTTCGTATGAGGTATGGGCATTATGAGTTTCTAGTTATGCCTTTTGGTTTGACGAATGTTCCCGCATTTTTCATGGATTTGATGAATAGTTTCTTAAAGAGTTCATCGATCAGTTTGTGATTGTGTTTATCGATGACATTTTGGTGTACTCTAAGACTCCGATGCAGCACAAAGAGCATTTGAAGTTGGTTCTTCAGAAGCTTCGAGACTCGCAGTTGTACGCCAAGTTCTTCAAGTGCGAGCTTTGGTTAGACCGAGTAGTGTTTTTCGGTCATGTGATTTCAGTCGATGGTATTTATGTGGATCCCAGTAAGGTTGAGGCAGTGATTAACTGGGAGCGTCCCAAGAATGTTGCTGAGATTCGTAGTTTCTTGGGATTGGCTGGCTATTATCGGCGGTTTATAGAGGGATTCTCTAGCATAGCTAAGCCAATGACGCAGTTGACTCAGAAATACAAGAGGTTTGTGTGGACTGAGCAATGTGAGAATAGTTTTATTTTGCTCAAGGAGAAGTTAACTTCAGCGCCTGTGTTGGCCTTGCCATGTGGTTCAGGTGGTTTTGTGGTGTGTGCGGATGCTTCTTTGAATGGATTGGGTTGTGTGTTGATGCAGAATGGTCGAGTCATTGCGTATGCTTCTCATCAGTTGAAACCGCATGAGACTCGTTACCCAGTTCATGATTTGGAGTTAGCAGCAGTGGTTTTTGATTTGAACATTTGGCACCACTACCTGTATGGTGAGCAATTTGTGGTGTACTCCGACCACAAGAGTCTTCAGTATCTGTTTTCTCAGTCAGAGTTGAATATGAGACAGCGTAGATGGATGGAGCTGTTTAAAGATTTTGATTGTGAGATCAAATATCAGCCTGGGAAGATGAATGTAGTTGCTGATGCATTGAGCAGAAAGGCTCAAGTGGCGATGCTGGCTTCGATGCAGATTTAGAAGGTCTGTGAGAATCTAAGCACTACTGGTTGGCGTTATTACCCCAGCTGAGGATTATGTTGTGGTGTCTTCTTTTCAAGTTGAGCCACAGATTGTTGCTAGCATTAGAGCAGCTCATAGGACCGATCCATCCATCCATGAGTTGAAACTGAAGGTGAGAGCTGGTCAGTTGGAGGACTATTCTGTCTCTTCTGATGGTTGTTTGAGGTTTCGTGGCAGACTGGTTGTGCCAAATCGTGTTGATCTGAAGGAAGAGATCTTGCGTGAAGGGCATTGCAGTAGATACAGTGTCCATCCTGGTGCAAGGAAGAAGTATCATGCCTTGAAGCAGCATTACTGGTGGGCAGGTTTGAAGAGTGATGTTGCTGATTTTGTAGCCCGATGTCTGAATTTTCAGCAAGTCAAGGCTGAAAGGATGAGACTTGGTGGTTTGTTGCAAAGCTTAGAAGTGCCCCAATGGAATTGGGAGCACATAGCTATGGATTTTGTCATGCATTTGCCTCGTTCCAGCAGAGGTTGCGATGCAGTTTGGGTGGTCGTTGACTGATTATCGAAGTCTGCACACTTCATTCCCTATAGCATGACCTATTCTTTGAAGAAGATGGCGAAGCTGTACATAGATTTTGTGGTGCGTTTGCATGGTGTGCTAGTTTCGATTGTTACAGATCGTGATCCTCGATTTACTTCCAGGTTTTGGAAGAGTTTGCAAACAGCTTTGGGTACTAGATTGGCGATGAGTACAGCGTATCACCCCCAGACAGATGGCCAATCATAGAGAACTATCCAAATTTTAGAGGATATGTTAAGAGCTGTTGTGATGGACTTTAGTGGTAGCTGGCAAGACTAGTTGTCTTTGGTTGAGTTTTCTTACAATAACAGCTATCAGGTCAAGATTGGGATGGCACCATTTGAGGCTTTGTATGGTAGAAAATGCAGATCGCCTATATGTTGGGAAGAAGTGGGGAAGAAGCAGTTGTATTCTCCATAGTTTGTGCAGCAGAAGAGAGTGGATTTGATTCGCCAGAGATCGCCAAGATCATTATGCAAGTTATGCAAATAAGAGGCGTAGGCCTTTAGAATTTGAGGTTGGTGATCTAGTTTTCCTTAAGGTTTCTCCTTTCCGTGCTGTGATGAGATTTGGTTTCAAGGGAAATTTAGCTACTCGTTATGTTGGTCGTTATGAGATAGTTGAGATGATTGGCCCGTTGGCATATCGTTTGCTGTTGCCACCAGATTTGTCTTCCTTACATGATGTGTTTCATGTTTCGATGTTGAGGAAGTATGAGCCAGATCCCTCGCATGTGTTGAGAACTGACAAGGTAGAGTTAGATCGAACTTTGAGTTATGTTTAATATCCCTTGCAGATCTTGGATAGAAAAGAGAAACAGTTGAGGAATAAGGCAATTCCTTAGTGATGGTTCAGTGGAGCAAATGGTAGAGAAGAAGCTACTTGGGAACTGGAAGAGAAGATGCAGCTTGAGTGGACGCATCTATTTGATTGAGCGTTGTAGTTGGTTCTTTGTTATTCCCGGTAGATGTTTGCTTAAGTTCTTTTCCCCAGTTATCTTGAACTCTTGATCTAGAGCTATGATTTCGAGGACGAAATCCTGTTTTAGTGGGGGAGAGATGTGAGACCCAAAAACCTGATGAGATTAATTGAGTTAATTAATCGGGTTTTGTTGGATTCATATTTTAGCTTGAGCAGATCTGGACGTTCAGCTTTGAGTCGATATGCTTGGAGAAGCTATCGGGCCTTGTTTTAGTCCTTAGAACAATTCTGGAGAGTAGAGGATTTGAATTCAGCGATCAGGAGTGAGCATGGGTCATCGCTGAATGCTAGTGTTCAGCAGTGGTGACGTGAGCAGTTTTCGCTGGATTGTTGGTTTTCAGATTTGAGGGGAAGTCTGTTATCGAGGGCATTCAGATGTCTCCTGGCGCATTTTTGTAGCGAGTAGAACTACGTCGTTTGGATTAGTTGGAACGACAACGTTTTGGTTTAGCGAGAGAGACTCAACAGTGAGCATCGTTGGTCTTCAGATTTGAGATAGATCTGTGTGTTCGAGAGCGACGTCGTTTTGGGTTCAGATTTTGTTGGCGCTAACGATTCAGATCTGAGTAGCGGGTGATGTGTCCAGTTGCGATAGTGGACTTGCGCGACGTCGTTTGAGTTAGTAGAGATCTACTTTGGCGTAGAGTGAGATCTGTTGCGAGATCTGGATGCGAGCGGGAATATCAGCTTTTAGATTTAAGTTGCGGTGAGATCTGTTCAACGGTCTTGGACAGATTTGAGTATAAGAGGACTTGGTCTTCGTTACTTTGTATTATTTCCCGACACATAGAATATTTCCCGATTGTCGATCTATGTCGCGATACCCTAGCTACGGTTCACCAAACTTTATCATTTCTGATTGCCGGCGGTAGACAGCTCTGATTGAAGCAAAAGTGGTACCGTTGGACTCCTCTTGCTGAGACGCTTCGTTTGGATATTTCTTTTGGATGTTTTATTGAAGCTGGTGAGGTGTGCGAATACATCTCCCTTATGTAGTTTGTTAGCGTTCCTTCCTAGCTTGTTGGGGTAAGTGTTCAGACTCTGCCTTGTGTTTGTTTAGAGCTTCCTGTTGAGTTAGAGGGGTAGTATAGTGCTGGTCGAGTTGTAGCTCCCAGTTGTTGCTTTTCTGTGTTTCGGTCCTTGAGTAGTTGTTCGTAATTGGCTTAGCAGGTGTGAGATTTGCGTTGCTCGGACCCAGTTTGTCGTAATTGTTGCACAGGAGATTTGAGGTACGGATGTGAGCTTGTTTTATAGCTTCGGATTGAGCATGGGTGATTATGCTTGCTGCTGTGTATGCCTTGCGCATTGTATATGATTCTGTGTTGAACATTACATCTGTTGCATACACGCATTTATCTCTTGAGCTCAGATCTGTTGTAGCTGTGCCTTGTTGTTCATTGTTCTGAGCGTACCAGGATGCTGTTGAGGCGAGCGGGTAACTCCCGTACCTCATCTCCATGCTGGGATTTGTTAGCCACTATGAGCGGAGTGGGTAGCTCCCACATCTCATGAGTTGGGCAACAACAGGTTGAGCCATGCGTTGCATCTGGTGCCGTGTGCTGAGACGAGTGGGTAGCTCCCATATACTCACACACCCCGTGGCCACTGATATCTATAATTCATTGCTATCGGTTCATGACCAGCTTTGAGTTGCCTTCGAGATTTTGGCTCCCTGCCGTTTGTTGTAGCCTTCTTTTGTGCTCAGATGTTCATGCATAGCATCAGCATATTACTTGTTGCTTTCCGTAAGCTGTTTTATGTTGCTCTCCGTACTATGGTTTGACCCCATGTCCCTCTGGTGTTTGGTTATTTGTTTCCTGTGTATTTTTTCAGGTTACCATGGTTACTCTGCTGGTTGTGGAGTAGACCCATCTGGAGGTGCCCCTGGAGGTGGTTAGAGTGTCCCAGTTAGTGTATAGCATATTATATATCAGTACTGTTAGCCGGGGGTTATCCTGTGCTTTGTAGTAGTGGTTGTATGGTACTTGATATATGTTTTAATGTTGTACTGTTGTACTGAGTGATTTTAATTACTGGGATATTTTGAGTATTGTTGTATTTTAAATTACATGTTTTAATCGTCAGGCCAAAGCGAAAATTTTAAGCCACTTTTGTATGCTTCCGCTATTGTTTTGCGTGGTTTAACTCTGTATTGTGCACGAGGCCTGATAGTATCGAGTATTCAGATTTGACTCTAGTAAGTGGAATCTGTTTAGCGGGCGTGAACAGATGTGAGCGTTTATGTGGTCAAGTCAGGATGAGTGTTAGCGGGATCTGTTGCGAGAGCGGGACCCCGATGCTACGTCGTTTTGTTAAGTAACGCGACACCGTTTTGAGGAGAAGATCTGAGATAGCGTAGTCAGATGTGGATGATAGCTAATGCCAGATTTGAGGGACTTCTGTTTTAGCGATGAGATCTGGACTTGTAGGCGATTGAATTCTACTGTAGCTTGGATCTGGGGATTTAAATTTAAGTGTCGATCAACACTTATAGTATTTTTGAACCTGATATTTCTTATCTTCATCCCCGATAACCCTCGATTGGTACTGTTCATCCAAACCCTATTTCCATCGATTGCCGTCGTTTTACGCCAAGTTTGGACCAAGATTGGTAGCGCTGAGCTCGTCTTCTCTAGAGAGTTCGATTGATACCAGTTTGGAGACTGGAGTCATCGGAATTGAGTAGCACGAAGCTGTTGCAGTGTTCGTGTGTCTTCGCGAGGGTTTACCCGTAGTTCGTCTGTTCTTTAGCAGCTTTGGATTGGAGCTGGTAGTGGCTTCTATTGAGTTCGTCGTGAAGCTAATAGGGCAGTGTACTTGTGCTGGTTGCTGCGTCCTTGTATTTGTAAGATCTGTTGAGGTAGAAGCTGATTTGAGGTATGAATTGAACTAGATTTTAGCAGCTTTGTTATCAGCTTTGGGAAATTTCTTTTGTGTATTAGATGTTGTGATTTGTGTTGATTGTGTGCTGTTTCTGTGCTAATATCCGTTTGTGCATGAGATATATGTATGATTTTAAGCATGACTATGCTGTGCATTCACGCATACATATTGAGCCTGATTCCTTTGAGAGCTGAATTCCATTGCACGTTGTGATCGGCCGGCTCAGTCGTCGCGCCTGAAAGGTCCAACGTTGTTTTTGATGTGGTGGCCGGCTGAGTCGTCGTGCCTGAATACCACACTGCCTTGTGATGGTCGGCTGAGTCGTCGCACCTGAAGATCACAAGATGATGATTGATGAGATCTGCACAGCTGAGTCGTTGTGTTTTTGTCTACCGATGATTCTTGGTATCCCTTTTCATGCATTGCACAATTGAGATATTACATTGTCTGATATGATAGATGCTTTTATTGTTCTCTTCGTACTGAGATTTGACCTCGTTTATTTTTCCCTGTTTTGGGCTGTTTTGGTCGATGTTGGCCATTACAGGTTCTTTAGGTAACCGGGCTGGACAGAGTGGAGCTTCAACTGTTCGATCCCATTTTTTATTTGAGTCCCAGTGGTATTGATATAATATATTGAGCCAGGGGATGTCCTGCGCCTTTATTTTATTCGGTGATCTGTAGTGGACTAACTACTTGTTTTATTGTACGTTGTATGAGTTTTGAGTTAAACTCTTATTTTGAGTGTGAATGTATTTTGAATGATATTGGATCAGGCCTATATTCGAAAATTTTTAGCCCATATTTTTATGATGCTTCCACATAATTGTGACTAGTTGTTGTATTAGCGCACGTGGCCTGACATTCCTACGGACCTAAGGAGAGCTTCCAAACCATAAATCACAAGAAAATAATGATGAGATCTGGTTTATTTCCCAAATCTATTTTTACGAAAAACGTTTATAATTAAATGCCTTCCTTTAAACTAAGTTATGTTAAGTTATGAAGACGTCTGTCTGCATTACATGATTTTGTTATCCTCAGATTTTACTTGTTTAGCCTTTAGGCTCATTAGCTTTTAAATGGTGCAGGTGAGACAGATCTGGGGCAGACGGGCGGCGGGAGCTGAACCAGCTGTGGTGATTGTGTTTATCAATGGCCAGCGATTCCGTGTCTTAGATGTTGTTGTTTTTTATCTTTTGACAAATCTGTATTAGATCCATTACAACAATGTTGAATTCATATAGAATTCCATTAGTTGTAGTATCGTACATTGAAATTTATATAAAATCTGTCATTCGAATCTGTCCCAGCTATTTTTACTTGGCGTCAATTTGTGTTTGCGTTTCGAATTTTCTGTGTAAGAAATACAGCTTACACAATTATCATTTAGCCCTTCGTTTCCTTTGGTTATTCGAATCAGTTGACCCCATGGGCATTGCGTCACAGAATGTTTCGGAGATCCGTAGTTTCTTTGGTTTAGCTGGCTATTACAGACGTTTAATTGAGGGCTTTTCTTCGATAGCCAGGCCTATGATGCAGTTGACCCAGAAGGATATAAGATTTCTGTGGACAGACGAGTGTGAGTCGAGTTTCGATTTGCTCAAGGATAAGTTGACTACTGCTCCTGTGTTGGCTTTACCTTCGGGTTCTTTAGGTTTTGTGGTTTGTTCTGATGCTTCTCTAAATGGTATGGGCTGTGTATTGATGCAAAACGGGTGTGTGATAGCCTATGCATCTCGACAGTTGAAGCCCCATGAGACGAGACACCCCATTCACGATTTATAGTTGGCTGCCACGTTTTTTCCTTGAAGATTTGGCGTCATTACCTGTATGGCGAGCAGTTTGTGGTATACAGCGACCACAAGAGTTTGAAGTACATCTTCACTCAGTCGGATCTGAACATGAGGCAGCGTTGTTGGATGGAGTTACTCAAGGATTTCGACTGTGAGATTCAATATCAACCTGGGCGAATGAACTTAGTGGCAGATCCAGTCTGAGATGCTAAAATCTTTGAGTATCTCAAAAGTCCATGAGTACTTTGGAACTTCTGGATGGCGTTTTAAGCCAGATGATCAGTAATTTGTGGTCTCTTGTTTTGAGGTTGAACCGCAGATTGTCGTAGACATTAGAGCAGCACAGAGGACTGACCCGTTTATCCATGAGTTGAAGATAAATGCCCAGAATGGTCTGTCGATAGATTTTTTTGTTGCTTCTGATGGATGCTTGAGATTTTTTGGTAGATTGGTTGTTCCAAACCCGATCAATCTGAAAGAAGCCATCTTGAACGAGGCCCACTGCAGTCGTTATAGTGTGCATCTGGGCGAGAAGAAGATGTACCATGCCTTGAAGTCGCACTACTGGTGGGAAGGCATGAGGAATGATATCTACGGATTTGTAGCTCAATGTTTGAACTGTCAACAGGTCAAGGGCAAAAGGATGAGACCTGGTAGATTGTTGCAGAGTTTATAAGTGCCTCAATGGAATTGGGAGCACGTTGCCATGGATTTTTTGACTCATATACCTCGTTCGAACAGGGGATGTGATGCGATTTGGGTTGTTATTGACAGGCTTTAGAAGTCAGCCCATTTAATTTGTGAGGTGTTCCATGAAGAAGATGGCGAGACTGTATGTTGAACATGTGGTTAGATTGCATGGAGTGCCGGTTTCGATAGTGTCCGATAGAGATCCACGGTTTACTTCCCAATCTTGGAAGAGTGTGCAAGCATCTATGGGTTCGAGGTTGGCTATGAGTACATGTGACGCCCAGACCCAAGGGAGTCAACTGAGTGGGAAAAATTCAAAATTTAAAACAAATGGAAGGACCTGTTAGAACATGCATCGTTTATTTAAGATTTTGTGTAAATCAAAAAGGGAGAGATTGATGGATCTGTTTTGACAGATCCTGATTAAGTTTTGAATTACACAAAACCTGTTATTGTGTTTCTAACAATTCTACTTGAGTGTGCAGATTTTAGGAACGAAGAAGAAGATAAACAGTAGCAGAAGTTTGTCCAGCCGATGGTTCACAATATAAGTTCAGCAGTTGGTTTGGTTTATCATTGTAATCGGTAGCTGGATTAGCAATGGAGACGTCCAAAGTTAAGTCAGGTGTTCGAAATCAGGCGGAGGCCAAGTTGAACCAGCTGGAGTGAAGTGAATCAGCTGGAACGATATGAACCAGCTGCAAGTGCTAGAAGAGGAAGATGGACCAGCTGGAACATCAAAAGGGAACCAGCTGGAACATCTAAGTGGACCATCGATGATGATGTAATCGGTGACGACATCATGTTCAGCAGATGAAGAAAGATCAGCTGGTGCGAAAGGACCAGCTGGAACAGAAGCTGTGTTCAGAAGTGGAAGAAATCAGCTGTTGGATTGCGTAAAGAAATACGAGAATCAGCAGTGATGACGTCAACATATATTCTGTAGGAAGCAATGATCAGCAAGGATGACGTCATCACAATCAGCAGTTATCAAGAAGTGCAAGATCTGGAATCAGCGATGATGACATCAGCAGTGATGTCATCACAATCAGCAGATGAAGAGAGTTCAGCTGGAGCGCTAAGCAAAGATTGAATCAGCAGAGAGCTTCAACCAGCAGTTGGTATTTGGAGTTGGCGATTGCAAAACGATGTCGTTTACATAAGTTGATACGACAGCGTTTTGCCTTCGCGCTAAGATTCAGCATATGGTTCTTGCAACGATGGATTCAGCAGAAGCGCAAAGACAAAAGAATTCAGCAGAGGCGCTAAGATGAAGAAAAGATCAGCTGGAATGATGAGGGCCAGCTAGTACATAAAGATGGTTCAGCTGGTGCGTAAAGACAACCAGCTGGTGCAAATCAAATGATGACCAGTTGGAGCGCAAATCAAATGTTAACCAGCAGTTGGTAGCGACAGTACATCTAGACGAAAGCAACAGCTCATCCAGTCGAAGAGCTTCAATGAACCAGCTGTTGCTATGCATTCAGTCGCAAGATGATGTACCAGTCGCAAGATTAATCCAGTCGAAGGCTACAGTGCTTTACATATCCAGTCGACAAAGAAACAGCTGTTGCGCGAAGTGTTGTGACAAAGAATAGACAACAGCTGAGCGAACAGCTGTTGAACAATCTGTTGGAGAATATTCAGCCATTCAACGCAATCAACGCTCAAGATGGAAGAATCAATGGCTGAGATTAAGTCGTGCAAATTGCCTCAATTCAAGGGAACAAGATTTGTAATATTCTGGGAAATAGTACAATTTACAGAGGAGCGTTGCACGGAAATGGAAAGAAGACGACGAATTAGCCTTGACAAGCGCAGAAGAGATTTGGAATTTATCTAACGGCTATATTCGAACATAAGCTATATATTCGAGAAGATTTGAAGGAAGAAGGTTGACGAGTGTGAAAAGAAGACGATTGACGAATGAGCGAAGAGACAAAAACAGAGGGAAGATTCCTGGAGATGAAGCAGCAGACCGCCATTCAGAGAGGAGCGCTTATTGAGTGTCTGCTGCTGAGTCTAGATTAGCTTGTGTAGAAGCAACTTCCCTAGTGTGTGAGAAAAACAGAGAGTTGAGCTTTTTCATTGTAATAATCTCACACACTTAGATTCACTCACACAAACACGAGAGATGTGCGAAATTGTAAAGTGAGTGAATCAAAACCATTTCACAACAGGTCCCGTCCAAGCACGATGACGTTAAACTTGTGTATGTAGTTAGCCACATAGTTGCGGCTGGTGTGCACTTGTGAAGTCTAGGAGTTCTCGCAGCTGCTGGTTGCGGGATTGGGTCTGTACATGTTGTATAGATCAAAGTCTTCTAGTGGATCCTTCCGAGGTGGAAGAAGGGGAGACGTAGGACATTGAGGTCCGAACTTCCAGAAACAAACCTGCTGCGTATCGTATCTCTTTTATTCATTCAGCACTCGCATTATTTTTGTTGGGGAACCGCGGTGGATCCAGATCACGCCTCCCGGCGAGGCAGCGGAAGAACAAAAATTTGGCCGGGAGACGATCAATACAATTCAATAAACAACAGGCTATGACATTCATAGGGAGTTTAGATGACTACCTTGCTGGCAACTCGTGCCTGGCTCCGACCAGTTTCTCGAGGAAACCGGCACTTCACGGTAGATGGCGGTAGACTACGTCAATCAGGTCCACGACCGGATGCGAGACTCCTTCGTCAGCCTGCACTAGAAGGCCTGACGAGATCGGCGCGGACGGATTCTCGTCGTCAAGTTGGCCGGAACAAGTTCCGGCGAAGGAGGCGGCGGCGACGGCGTGAGGTTTGAGGAGAGGGGGGCGGCGCCTAGAGCTTAGGGTTAGGGTTAATTGTGTAGTAGTTTTTTGATAATTATGTCTAAGTCTATATTAAATAGACTTAATGATGGACTTGGACCGGCCCAACGGGCCCGAGTCCAACGGATGAACATTCGGTTCATCACCATCACCGTGACTTCATCGTAACTCCGATCGCCGATCAGATCGGACCGATCGACTCAGTTTCCAAAACTGAATACTATGATCTGAAAAACCATTTTTCAGAACCCCAGTGCAAAATGACCGTTTTGCCCCTCAACAGCGGGAAATCACGATTTAACCCCTGTTGACTTTTAGGAAGTCGCACTCCCTAAAATCCTCTTCTCATGCTCAACACATTGAGCTCAGTATCCGTGCGGGAATCTCGAACTCAGTACTTGTGTGACCCTCAATGGTTCAGGGATACAGCTATACTATGTAATCCAAAAAGGAACCATGAAATCTGGAACAGAAAGGAAAACGCTGAAGTCTGGTGTCCACGATAAACACTTCCTTCCCTTCTGTTCATTTCCCTCCAGCTCCTAACTGTTCATTACCTGCACTCAATGAAAACTAGTGAGCCAAAGGCTCAACAGGTAAAGTCTGGAAATAACGAAAGCAAATCATACAATCGTCCAATAGCTAATACATACTGGAGTCTGAAACTTTGAATACGCTCAAGAATAAACAAGCGTAAAACATAACTGTGAAATCTGAAAGTAAATGAAAGCATAAATCATAATTCAATTATGAAAACATTTTCTTTAAACATTCCTTAGAGCAGTGATTAAAATCACACTTGTGCTCTTCATTCATTTACTGAAAATTATGACAACACTTTAAACATTTGGTCCATTTCGTTTGATCAAACTCCTGATATCAGTCTTAGTGTTGGGATCCGGATCGCGCCCCCCGGCTAGGCAGCGGAAGAACAGAAAATAGATGCCGGGAGATGATCAATACGATAAAACAATTAACAATACATGTCATTCATAGGGTGTTCAAAACACTACCTTGCTGGCACTTGTGCCTGGCTCCGACCGGTTTCGTAAAGAAAGCGGCACTTCACGGTAGACTGCGGTAGATAACGCCAATCCGATCCATGACCGGATACGAAACTCCTTCGTCACCCTGCACTAGAAGGAGTGACGAGATCTGCGCGGACGGATTCTCCTCGTCGAATTGGCCGGAAACAATTTTCCGGCGAAAAGGAGGCGGCGGCGGCGGCGGCTTTTGGAGAGGAGGAAGGGACGGCGCTTGCTTTAGGGTTAGGTTGTGAGTTAATTGTTGATTAGGTTAAGTCATAAGTCTACATTAAATAGACTAGGTGATGGATTTGGATCCGGCCCAACGGGCCCGGGTCCAACGGATGAACATTCGTTTCATCTCCATCACCGAGATTTCACCGTAACTCCGATCGCCGATCAGATCGGACCGATCGACTCAGTTTCCAAAACTGAATACTATGATCTAAAAAACCATTTTTCAGAACCCCAGTGCAAAATAACCGTTTTGCCCCTCAACGTCGGGAAATCTCGATTTGACCCGAGTTGACTTTTAGGAAGTCGCACTCCCCAAAATCCTCTTCTCATGCTCAACACATTGAGCTGAGTATCCGTGTGGGAATCTCGAATCCAGTACTTGTGTGACCCTCAATGGTTCAGGGATACAGCTAGCCGTGGGCCCACAACCATTGCGGCTCCGGAATCACAATTCCGGACTTGCCCATCGGATCATGGTAAGAGCGTCTAGCAACATCGCCCCATGATCCCCTAGGTATCACTGATAGTGCCTGCAAGAACCAGTTGGTCGTGGTTAGCGTACAGTACGGTCCTTTCAATCCATATATCCCGATCAGATCAACGACCATTGGTAAATCGAGAGTCGCTATAGATCCGATAGCTATGCATACATCTTGAAGATCGAATAGTGACATCGCGAGTATAACTAGGTAAACACATTTACCTAAAACACTTCTAGTACTCTGACCAGAGATTTATACACTATTATCTCCTCAGGTAGCATAGGATATCCACGCATGTCTGCGAGCGGTGAATTCTCGACAACGATGCATCGACTCCTACATGCATCAGGGTCTCACCCAATCCCGCCGCCTGATGACCCCAAGTGAGTCGGCAAACGAGTCAAAGTAAGACGCCTATCATGTAGAGTCTCAATGACGTTTCGAGTCGTGAGGACTAATCAGTACAACCAAGACCTCGGACTTATCCACTCGACAAATGATAACCACTTGGAAAGTCCGAACGAGGGTAGTTCGATAGATCACCAGGTCACTATATATCTGCATGCTCAGAACATCACAATGTTCCCTACCAATGAAACATGGTACTTCGCATCGCAGATACTAGTCTCGAGCTCGGGCGGCCTTATCCTCATTTTGACGGCCCAATCGACTAGGAACATGTTCAGAATACACAGTGATTATTAGATGTGTTTCATGATAGTCGTCATACCCACTATCACATCTAACATACACTATAGTGCATTCTAGGTCTTTACTCAACGCAATTGTTAATCATCATACAACACAATGAAAGTAAAGAATGCCATATAGATAAATGCGAATATCATATATAAAGATTGTTTCATACAAGAGTCTATAAACCCACACGCCACAAGTTGGCTAGTTGGGCATCTACTCTAACAATTTTAGCACGCATAACACACGTTTACAGTTCAGCACTTGCACATACTTAGCATCGCATAATTCAGCAATTGCTTATATTTCAGCACTCACGCATACAGTTCAACACACAAGCACAGTAAGTCTCGAACAGATTTATGTTGCTCATAAATCTGTTTGAGTTGGTTTTAAAATGCAAGGATTCAGTTCTGGTATTTTCCGCATGATTTTTAAATCATACCAGATCTGTCTCTGGTGCGCTGTTTATTTTAAGTGTTCAAGAACAAGAGGTATTGCACCTCCAGTTTTAAGTAGCAGCGCGCAAAATGTTTGTTTTTAACTCTTCAAAAAGCGTGGCTGCTGATCTATTTTATCCTATTTTCCGGGACCAACAATTGGTATCAGAGCAGGTTGTTCTTGAACGAGCACTAATTTTAAAACACATGTTCTATGTTTTTAATGTTTTAACTGTTTTGAGAAGCTTATTTTATGAAGGCCAGATGTTGTTTTAATATAGAACCGGTTTTTCGCTTGATGAACTGTCACGGGATGTGCGAGTCCCGTGCGGATGCCAAACTTCTATTTTCGTTGTGCTGTAAGATCACTTGGAGCGAGGCTCGGTGACAAGTTCATGGGACGAGATAGAAGAAGGAAAAATCTGAGCTTTTATCTGTACTGGTTCTTCATATATTTAAGTAACTCAGTAGCACTTGTTATTTGAAACAACATTTTTGATGCTCTGACAGTGTTCAAATGTTATGTTATGCGGATTCCAGCTGGTGCCAAAATTTTGCTTTTTTTTAATTGTTTTGAGCTTATGTTATAAAAGACAGGGAGAGTGGTGTCGCTGTCTTTGATAACTTGAGCTATGCACCAGTTCAGTTTCAAAATCACATAGTTATTGCATACGGTGCTTCCCAAAAGCTGGTTTGTTTTCAAATTTTAAAACTCCTGCTGTTACGTTTTTTTTGTTGTAACAGTGTAGGGAGAGTTTTTGTTTTAAATATCGGGAAGACCAGCAGTTCGATCTCTTTTTGATTCCCACAAAAAGT
Organism: Dorcoceras hygrometricum; assembly: GCA_001598015.1. Lineage (NCBI taxonomy): Eukaryota > Viridiplantae > Streptophyta > Magnoliopsida > Lamiales > Gesneriaceae > Dorcoceras > Dorcoceras hygrometricum. Next base: position 25,928 of record KV005660.1, read on the forward strand.
GACAGATCCTGATTAAGTTTTGAATTACACAAAACCTGTTATTGTGTTTCTAACAATTCTACTTAGTGTACAGGTTTCAGATCGAAGAAGAAGATGAACAGTAGCCAGAAGTTTGTCAGCCGATGGTTCACAATATAAGTTCAGCAGTTGGTTTGGTTTATCATTGTAATCGGTAGCTGGATTAGCAATGGAGACGTCCAAAGTTAAGTCAGGTGTTCGAAATCAGGCGGAGGCCAAGTTGAACCAGCTGGAGCGAAGTGAATCAGCTGGAACGATATGAACCAGCTGCAAGCGCTAGAAGAGGAAGATGGACCAGCTGGAACATCAAAAGGGAATCAGCTGGAACATCTAAGTGGACCATCGATGATGATGTAATCGGTGACGACATCATGTTCAGCAGATGAATAAAGATCAGCTGGTGCGAAAGGACCATCTGGAACAGAAGCTAAGAAGAGTCGCAAGATGGAGCTGGAACGATAAAGATCAGCTGGAGCGCTAAGCGTAGATGACATCAGCAGTGACGTCATCATTCAGTAGTAAGCTACAGTGTTCAGAAGTGGAAGAAATCAGCTGTTGGATTGAAGCGTAAAGAAATCGAGAATCAGCAGTGACGACGTCAACATATATTCTGTAGGAAGCCATGAGCAGCAAGGATGACGTCATCACAATCAGCAGTTATCAAGAAGTGCAAGATATGGAATCAGAGATGATGACATCAGCAGTGATGTCATTACAATCAGCAGATGAAGTGAGTTCAGCTGGAGCGCTAAGCGAAGATAGAATCAGCAGAGAGCTTCAACCAGCAGTTGGTATTTTGAGTTGGCTATTGCAAAACGATGTTGTTTACATAAGTTGATACGACAGCGTTTTGCCTTCGCGCTAAGATTCAGCAGATGGTTCTTGCAACGATGGATTCAGCAGAAGCGCAAAGACAAAAGAATTCAGCAGAGGCGCTAAGATGAAGAAAAGATCAGCTGGAATGATGAGGGCCAGCTGGTACATAAAGATGGTTCAGCTGGTGCGTAAAGACAACCAGCTGGTGCAAATCAAATGGCGACCAGTTGGAGTGCAAATCAAATGTTAACCAGCATTTGGTAGCGACAGTACATCCAGATGAAAGCAACAGCTCATCCAGTCGAAGAGCTTCAATGAACCAGCTGTTGCTATGCATTCAGTCGAAAGATGATGTACCAGTCGCAAGATTAATCCAGTCGAAGGCTACAGTGCTTTACATATCCAGTCGACAAAGAAACAGCTGTTGCGCGAAGTGTTGTGACAAAGAATAGACAACAGCTGAGCGAACAGCTGTTGAACAATCTGTTGGAGAATATTCAGCCATTCAACGCAATCAACGCTCAAGATGGAAGAATCAATGGCTGAGATTAAGTCGTGCAAATTGCCTCAATTCAAGGGAACAAGATTTGTACTATTCTGGGAAATAGTAAAATTTACAGAGGAGCGTTGCACGGAAATGGAAAGAAGACGACGAATTAGCCTTGACAAGCGCAGAAGAGATTTGGAATTTATCTAACGGCTATATTCGAACAGAAGCTATATATTCGAGAAGATTT
>KV005660.1:30397-53705 GCA_001598015.1 Dorcoceras hygrometricum
AAAACAAGAACTCTGGAATTTGTACAACTCAGTATAATTTAAAATACACCATTTCTGGTTAACTTCCTGGTGAGTTTCCTTAAAACTAAAGTATCAAGGCAGTGAATCCATAACTCGAACTCAGCATTTCTGAAGCTAAACTGAACTGAACTGGCAAGCATACATAGAAAAAAACGAGCAATATATGTTTTGTCAATACAGCAAGAATCGAAGTTACTTGCCTGAAATGAAGGTCGCAACGTGTAGGTGATCGCGGTTGGAAGTCTCCACAAGCACACCGAAAAACTACTTAACTTTAGAGAAACTAAAAGTTTTAAGTGCAACCAAATGAATCCAGAGACTCACGTAAATCATTTTATACTGGGGAGAATGATTTGTAGTAGGTGGAAACACTCGAGTAGGCATGGCTGCCGTGCCAACTCTTGTCCTTTATCCAAAAGATTTATAAAAGCTCCCCACTACTATTTTGATTTGTAAATTTGATGCAAAATTTTTAAAACAGACTCGCTCGAAAGGCCTTGTTTTCTTTTCAAAGAAAACAAAGTCTGAATTCCATCAAATTGTGCTTGGTCGAAATCCTTCCGGGACCTTCTGACCATTTCTCTAAAGCTGAAAAAGAGAAAGAATCTGATTGCTCAAACTCGAATCAGCCCTTGGAAAAGAAAGCCTAATCAACTTGTGGTTCTTTAGGATTATGGGGCTCTACAGTACAGCTCATCACCCGCAGACAGATGTAAATCCAAGAGGACCATACAGACTTTGGAGGATATGCTGCGAGCAATTGTTATGGATTTCAGTGGTGGCAGGCAGGATTCTTTATCCCTGATAGAATTTTCTATAACAATAGCTACCAAATGACTATCGGTATGACACCATTCGAGCTTTGTACGTTCGTAAGTGTAGATCTCTGATTTGTTGGGAAGAAGTTGGTGAGAGGCAACTGTATACCCCTGAGTTTGTGCAGCATATGAAGGATCATGTTGAGCTGATTTGGAGCAGAATGAAGGCTGCACAAGATTATCAAGCTAGTTATGGTAATAAGAGGCGCAGGCCTTTGGGGTTTCAGGTTGGCGATCGAGTGTTTCTGAAGGTTTCACCTTTCAAGAGTGTGATGAGATTCAGGATTAAGGATAAATTAGCTCCTAGGGTTGTTGGCCCATTTGAGATTCTTGAAAGGATTGGATCTTTGGAATATCGTTTACAACTACCTGTTGAGTTAGCAGCGATGCATGATGTGTTTCATGTGTCAATGTTTTGGAAATATGAGCCAGATCCTTCCCATGTGCTGAGAACCGACGAAGTTGAGCTGGATCAAACCCTGAGTTACGTCGAATATCCAGTGTAGATTCTGGATAGGAAGGAGAAGCAGCTGACAAATAAGAATATTTTGTTGGCGATGGTCCAATGGAGCAAGCATGGCCATGAGGAAGCTACCTGGGAAGTTGAATAAAAGATGAGACAGGAGTGGCCTAATCTGTTTGAGCATTCACAGTACTGATTAAGGTAATCTTCTGGCTTGCTGAATTGCGTGTTGAGTTGTTTTGTACTCTTGGTGAATGATTTTGGTAAGCACTGAGGAATGTTGGTATATTGTGTTTTAATGTTTGGTAATTCTCTGGTTTTCTTCGGTTTTGATCTATGGTTCGGGTTTGATTTCGAGGACAAAATCATTTCTAGTTGGGGAGAATTTGAGGACTAAAAATTGTTATATCTTTACCCAATGTGATTTGAATATGAGACAGTGTTGGTGGATGGTGTTGCTCATGGAATTTTTTTGTGAGATTCAATACCAGCCTGGGCTAGTGAATTTAGTTGTTTATGCTCTAATAGGAAAGCCCAGCCTGTGATGCTGACATCATTGAGTATTTCGAGGGTCCACAAGCATTTGGGGACTTCAGGATGACGTTTCCAGCCTGGTGATGAGTACTTCATAGTTTCTTCTTTTAAGGTTGAACTGCATATTGTAGTAGACATTAGAGCAACCTAGAGTACTGAACCGTACATTCATTAGTTGATGTTCAAGGTCCAGACAGGTCACTCGAATGATTTTACTGTTGCTTCTGATGGATGTTTGAGGTTTCAAGGGGGATTAGTGGTTCCAAACACGATTGAATTGAAAGAAACCATCCTGAAGGAGGCCCATTGTATTCACCAAATTGTGCATCCGTGTCAGAACAAAATGTACCACGCCTTGAAATCTTACTACTGGTGGGAAGGCATGAAGAATGATATTTCTAGATTTGTGGCTCCATGTTTGAATTCCCAACAGGGCAAGGCTGAGAGGATGAGACCTGGCGGTATGCTTCAGAGTTTAGAGATGCCCCAGTGGAATTTGGAGCACATTACAGTGGATTTTGTGACTCATCTACCTCGTTCTAACAGGGGATGTGATGCTAATTGTGTGGTGGTTGATAGACTGTATGATTCAGCTCACTTAATTCCTGACGATATGACGTGCTCCATGAGAAAGATGGGGAAATGTACATCGAACATGTGGTGAGATTGCATTATGTGCCGGCATCGATAGTGTCTGAGAGGGATCCTAGGTTTACTTCCTAGTTTTGGAGGAGCTTGCAGTCAGCGATGGGGTCGAGATTGGATATGAGTACCGCGTATTACCCCTAGAGATATGGACAATCTGAGAGGAATTGTGAGACCTGGATTTGTTAATTGAGATTAATCGTTGGAATTAATCGGTTTTTAGAGTTTTTGTTGGTTTAGAATCTCTGTTTCGAGGTTTGAGTTGCATTTTCAGGTCGAGAACCATACTTAGAACGATTCTGGAAGTTTTCGTGATTTTGGTATTTTTGGGTAAAAGCTGGTTCTTGAGCTAGCAGCTGGTCGGTGGTGAAACTAGTCGAAGCGTGTTTTGGTAGTGCAGGGTATGAAACACCGTCGTTTGCGTGAAGTCTGGTTGCGCGTGTTGAAATCAGCAGATGCATTAGCGTATTTACGTTGAGGGCTAAAACGACTGCGCTTAGATTAGTTCGTGCGACGTCGTTTCGATGTTGCGTCTGGTACCAGCTGGTGGAATCGCGTGTGTGTATCTGCTGCTTGTCCAGCAGAAGCAGATGTCAACGAGGGTCAACTTTCCTGTAGCACGAAGAGGAAACGTCGTCGTTTTGTTGTTACGACTGGATGTACAGCTGCGAGAGATTCTCACTACTGTAGCTTGCGACTGGTACCAGCAGAGAGAAGTGTTATGCGTTGTTGTGTTCTTGCGACTGGTTACCCAGCTGCTGGTAGTGAGGATTGCGTATCCTATGCGACGCCGTTTGAGTAAGTTGGCACAAAGCCGTTGAGAACCAGCCGTTGGTTTGTTTTGCGATTGTTGTAGCGTTATTTGAGAAACCAGCAGTTGGTTCTTGCGTCTGAGAGTTGTTGTATACCTGCTGGTTTGGGAGATCGATGGTGTCGACTGGTTTTGTCGGTGGACAATTATAGTTTGAATTCCAGTCGTTGCTAGTGCTATTTATAGGAAGATTTGGCCTTCGATTTTAGACACCAGTTCCCATACTTAGAATATTTTCCAGCCTTTCGTTCTCTGTTTCTTCGAACCCTAGAGCACTGTTCAGCCGTGAACTTTTCCGGCGGATTCCCGTCGTTTTCGGTGGTTGTTTTGCTCGTGCGAGGTAACTTTGGACTCCTCTCGAGAAGCCTTATAGGTTACTACCATTCTTGGGGGCTGTGGTTAGCTAGAGCAAGGTCGCGAAGTTACTGTCTTGGCCGTGCATTCGCTGTGAGCAGGTAGCTTCGAATTGTTGTAAGATCTTGGCTTTAGTGTATTGTTTTAAGCTTTCGATTGTGTAGTATTGATGGGATTGAGTGCTGGTTGAGGGTGTCTCCCGGTCGTGAGTTCTGTGCTTGTATCCTGTAAGATTTATGTTGTGTACGCTGTTGGTTAACAGGCTTTTACTAGAGTCTTCGGGATTTCTTCCAGTGTTGGTTGTAGTTCAGAGGTATTTTATTTAAGGTACGGATCTGAGCTTGATGTAGCTGGGAATTGGCGTGAGATTGAATGCTAGATGGCTGTGGTGTATTGAGGTGGATGTTGCTGTGTGCATACGTGATTTCTATTGATTGTTTAGCTGCCCTGTTATGCATACACGCATTTCCCCAGATTGCATTCATATTTTTATTACAGCCATTGTTCGTATCTTGTATTGCTGTTGTTTATTCTTACCAGGATGCGAGGGCGAGCGGCGATACCACACTCTCATCTCCCTGCTGGGATCGTTAGCCACCATGAGCCGAGCGGTTAACTACCACAGTTCATGGGCGAGGCAACAGCAGGTTGAGTTGTTTGATGCATCTGGTATTTGGGTGTAGTGTCATGGCGAGTGGCTCATTATCACACTGTGAACACACCCCGTGGCCACTATTAGTTGTTTATGGTTCTTGGAGCTATGTTTGAGTTCTTTAGCTCCCTTGGAGGGTCGAGCTTTCCGTTGTTATCCGGTGTCTCATGCATAGCATCTGCATTTTTATCTTATGCTTTTCCTTAGCTGTTATATTTTCTCTCCGTACTAGGGTTTGACCCCATGTCCCTCTGGGGCTTGGTTTGTTTCCTTGGTTGTGTCGTTTTCAGGAAACCAGGGTTTTACAGCTGGTCGTGGCTTTAACCCAGCTGGTGGTGCCCCAGGAGGTGGCTAGTGTGTCCCAGTTGCATATAGCATACTTATATATATGTATCAGTCAGCCAGGGGTATGCCCTGCGCTTTGTCGTTGTACCCGTCGGGGAGTCTGATACATGTTTTGGTTGTTGTATGTTATATTGTGGTTGTTGGATTTTAATCTGGAATCTATTTTGAGTATCGTTCTATTTTAATTAACCGTCATGCCTAAACGCGAAAATTTTACCTACTTTTTGATAAGCTTCCGCATGTGTTTATGGTTTTTACTCTGTTTAGAGAACGAGGCCTGACAGAACTATACAGACTTTGGAGGATATGTTGTGCGCTATAGTGATGGGTTTCAACGAAGGTTGGCAAGATTCCTTATCTTAGCTAGATTATTCGTGTAACATAGCTACCAAGTGAGTATGGGGATGGAACCATTCGAGGCTTTGTATGGTAGGAAGTGCAGATAGCCTTGTTAGAGTGTGTTCCCAACTATCAAACTTGTGCCATGTGGGTTTTCTTTGTTTACTCTATGAAACGATCTTTGTTTATGAAATTCGCATTTTATGGCATTCTTTATCTTCATTATTATGATTACAAACTTCTTGGATAAATACCTTGAATGCACTATAATGTATGTTAAATTTGATAGTGGATTTGATGGTTATCATGAAACACATCTAGTAGTCACTGTGTGTCCTAAACGAGTTCCTAGTCGATTGGAATTTCCAAAAGCGGCAGCTCAAATAATAACAACTAAGGTTATAAATCAATATTTAAAACCTCGGTTACCTGAAACGGGACTCAGCTCAACCGAGGATCGATAATAACAGCTCCCGAAGCTTCTCTTCGACTTTGTCAGTTCGACCTGTACTTAACTCCAAACTTGTATGAGATTGTAGAACTTGAGATAATCTTTCCAACGACACCTCTCTTGACCAAATCTGGTCGGCCAACTCTGGAAATCGGGATTTAAAGGTATCGAATGAACATTGTCAACAAGGATTTTGGGAAAATATCGGGGTCGAATTGAAATACCCCAAACCAAAAAAACATAAAAAAATTAAACTAGAAGGTGTAAATTGAAATACGATGATTCATTCTGAGTTGATCTGCAACTTCTTTAAAGTTTTAGATCTCATACTGTATGAGAAAAAATTTATACTTAACTGCGGATCTTAATATATATGTCATCAAAGATGCGAAACCATTCATATTACATTGAATACTGGGAAAGAAATCTGAAATATACAAATTATTGTATCGTAGTTTCTGTACAACAAAAAGAATGACAACTGAAATCAGTGCAGAAGCTAATGTCCATGATAAACACCCTCAACCTGGTCCATCTTGCACCATCTATCTCTTCTTAAACCTCATCACCTGCACTCAAGAAAACTAGTGAGCCTAGGGGCTCAACAAGTAAAATCTGGAATAACTAAGGCAGGCAATACAAGCATGAAACTATCTGATACTTTATCTGAAATTTCATAAGCTGTTAAAATTCAAAAGCTGGATAGTTGAATACTATAATCTGGTACTGAGAACTTCGAAAGCGTAACTGTACATGTTTGAAAAATTCTTTAACATTTGCTAATCTTTTAAAAGGAAGTAATATAAATATTTCTTAGAGCTGTGGATATAAACCACCATGTGCTCAGTTTTCATTTTATATTGAATTATGGGGCAAAATCTCTACTTAGTTCCATGTCGTTTAATCAAACTATCATATGAAATCAGGAACTGAGGAATAAATCCCAACATATATGAAGACTCAGCCCGCTACACTTCTTGAGCCATCGACTGAGAACTTCCTTATGTTGACCGTCTGTTATCTTTGCCATAAATCACTTTAAGCTTTCTGTAAAATCAGATTTTCTTGTTCTATTTAAGATCGCTTTATTCTATAGATTGCTATTTTAAAACTCTGTTGATGATCAAAGACTATTGGGAGTTCATTGGAATCAATTTGAAAGAGAACACTAAAACCAGCTTGGGCTGTAAAAATGAATGAGGTGTAACAAATCTATGAGCTGGTGAACAATCTTTCAAATTGGGATATATCTACGAACCGATTGAATTTAAATTTTCGAATGAAAGCTGAAGAAATAAAGAAGTAACCTCAAAGTTACTTTATCAGTCCAAAATGGACCCTAAGCTGGATCAACTCGGAATATTAGCGGCACACAAACGTACTGGTTTAGAATATAGAATCATCTCGTAGCTGGTTGTTCAAACAAAGTCAACTTAGACAACACAATCAAATTACGAGTGCTAAACAAGAAACTATAACACGGTTGGAATGTAATTGAAATCAGATAGCGAGTAAGCTGGGCAACGATATTGCGACATAAAACCGGCTCGGACAAAGTGAGCAGATCGTGAACTTAGATCAATAACAATTAACAGTTTGGAAGATTTCCTTATTCTGAAGGAATAAAAAATATCTAAGGAAAATACCAGTAAACAAAAATAGGTAACCTACTTGTAAGCTACTGACACAAATCATGTAAGCTACTTGTAAGCTATTTGAAGAAACTCCCAAAAAACTCAAGAAGAAACTGAACGAACATCATCAACATTTTCTAAATAACTTTTCTGAATCAAACATCAAATGAAGCCTCTCAAAATCTTCTGTTTTTCAAGAACTTTTTAAAGAAAACGTTTTTCAAACCATAAGCTCATAACAAACATGCAAACAAAAACAATATATGCTTTCTCAAGTACAGCAATAAACAGAGTTTACTTGCCTTATCTGTGACAACGATTAAAGAAAATTATCTAGCTCGATCAACACACAAACTCGATCAGTTCCTTTGAAAACATTGAAAGCTTCAGTCGGTTTCTTGATTACATAGAGCACTGCTTCTATAGTTTTCTTTTTTTTGTAAAATTCTCGTAAATGAAGATTCATAAGGTGCTAAGACGTATTTATATGAATGATTTCAATGTAAATCATGAATGGAAATGCGTTTCCTATAAAAGTTCTACTCGGTTTTTAAAACAATTAAAATTAAAACCGAACCAATTTGATTAAAAAATGGAACGAACTGGTTTGCTTGAACCGTCCAAACAGCCCTCATAACCATGCCTCTAATCTGGTAAACCAGCTTGAACAAAAAAGCTGATTACTAAAAGAATTACAAATAGATCCCTCAAGTTTTAAACTCTCTATTTTGTGGATTTATAAATTTCTTGGCGTTACAACTCTGGCCTCCTAATAAAAATTTCGTCCTCGAAATTTACTTACTTAAACAGATCTTGGTATTTACTCTGCATATCTGCGTCAGCTTCCCAGGTTGCTTTCCTTTTTAAGTGATTTGCCCACTGAATCTTGATCATAAGGATATTATATTCCTTAACCGTCGGTTTTTCTCTTTAGAATCTTTGTTGGTTCTTCTTCATAGGTTAGATCAGGTTCAAGGTAATTCGGCTCGTACCTTAGTACAAGCGAAGGGCTCGAAATATACTTCCTAAGAGTTGATATATGGAACACATTGTGAACTGCTGATAACTAGGGTGGAAGTGCAACTCGATAATCTAATGTCCCTATCCTTTTTTGAACTTTGAAAGGACCAATATATCTGGTACTTAGCTTACCTTTTCTTCCAAATCTGATTACACCCTTCATGGGTGCTACTTTCAGATACACATGATCACCAACTTCAAAATTCAGCACATGGCGATGGCTATCAGCATAGCTCTTTTGTCTAGAATGTGCTGTCTTCATACAATCACGTATTATTTTGATGGATTCTGTAGTGTGTTCTACCATATCAGGCCCTATCTCAGTTCTCTCACCTACATCATCCCAATGTATCCGTTATCTACACTTTCTTCCTTACAGAGCTTCATGTGGAGCCATTATATTGAAGCCTGGTAGTTGTTATTGTACGTGAACTCTACTAAGGGCAATTTAACATCCAAACTTTTTGCAAAATCAAGAGTACACGCATGAAGTGAATCCTCCAATGTTTGAATTACTCTCTCAGACTGTCCATACGTTTGTGGATGAAAGGCAGTACTGAAGGTTAACTTGATTCTCATAGCTCTATTAAAACTCTTCCAGAACATAGAAGTGAATCTAGGATCCCGATCTGATATTATGGAACTGGGAATTCCATGGAGTCTTACTATTTATTTTACGTACAGCTCAGCATACTTATTTAGGTCATACGTTGTCTTTACTGATAAGGAATGAGCTGACTTGGTTAATAAATCAACTATAACCCAAATAGAGCTGAGTCCATGAAGTGTTCTTGTTAAACCCACTACAAAATCCATTGCAATGTTATCCCATTTCCATACTGGTATAGGAAGAGGTTTTAACTTCCCTGCTGATCTTTGATTTTCTTCTTTTACTTGTTGGCATGTGAAACACTCAGAAACGAAATTGGAGATATCATGTTTCATTCCTGGACTCCAAAACAGCTGTTGCAAATCTTTATACATTTTCGTACCTCCTGGGTGAATGGAATAAGGAGTATTATGGGATTCGTTCATAATATCAATGCGCAAGTTATTAGCTCGCGGTACCCATAATTTTTCTTGGTATTTCACGATTCCATCTACTGTGGTATAAAGATTTCCACCTCTTTCTTCATCTTGTTTCTTCCATTTAAGCACTTGATCATCCTTGCTTGACATCCTATAATGCAATCTTTTAGCGTACACCAGATTTAAAGCACAGCTAATCTTGTATGTGAGGATTGAGAAATTCCAATTTTGATTAATCATTTTCGTAGGATTAGTCATGGGATTTGAGTTTTCGAATTTCTCTAAGTGTTAGAAATCAGACGCAGCGCTAGTATAAGAAGCAGACGTAGCGAATTTTGGCGAAGTCTGTCAGCAGCAGGCTTCTGTAGCGAAAGTCAACGCGGGTCAATAGTACTGTAGCTCACGTCTGGTGAATTTTGGAAATCAGTAGAGATGCCGTGAGTGTGACGTCTTGTGTTGCGTCTGGCAGTAGTTGCGCTTGTGATGGTTGCTGCTGGAAGCAGGCGCGCAATTGTGAGAGTGATCGAGGAAGAGACACGTGTTTGGTTTGAAGAACCAGTCGCTGATGAGAAGCGACGTCGTTTAGTTAAGTGGAAACGCTGCGTTTTGGGTATTGCGTCTGGTACCAGTAGCGAGGGATTTGTTGCATTGTTTATCCAGTCGTGAGGTATCTGTTGATAGATAGGATGACGTAGGCCATGCGACGTCGTTTTGTTGGTTACGCTTGCGTCTGGGTTGTTTTAAGAGATATCTGTTGTCAGCTGGTGGAGCGTTGCAGCATCGTTTTGTTTAATTGGAATGGTGTCGTTTTGGATGTTCCTTGAGAATGCAGTGTCTGGTTGTTTCGTCTGGTTTTTGTTGTGGGCAACGACTAGTTTCTATTGACAGATATCTACTATTCCCGTCGTCTGGTTATTTTGCGAACAGCAGCTATTGATTTAAGGGTTATATATAGAGGGGTCGATTGACACTTAGAATTATTCTGAACCCGATATTTCTTATCTCTATCTTCAACCCTCGTTAGCTACTGTTCACCGTGACTTAATTCCCGCCGATTGTCACCGTTCTCCACCGATGATTTGAGCGATTTTGGTGGCGCTGGAATCCCTGTGACTAGCTCTTTCGATTGTTACCCATTTGAGCTGTGTAACAACCTTGGAGAAGATCGCAAAAGCTGCTGATTTCTTCGTATAGTGGACTATTGATTTAAGGGTTATATATAGAGGGGTCGATTGACACTTAGAATTATTCTGAACCCGATATTTCTTATCTCTATCTTCAACCCTCGTTAGCTACTGTTCACCGTGACTTAATTCCCGCCGATTGTCACCGTTCTCCACCGATGATTTGAGCGATTTTGGTGGCGCTGGAATCCCTGTGACTAGCTCTTTCGATTGTTACCCATTTGAAGCTGTGTAACAACCTTGGAGAAGATCGCAAAGCTGCTGATTTCTTCGTATAGTGGAAACTGATAGTTCTTCCGCTAGTTCCAGCTGTTGGGTAAGAAATTCCTACCGTTCTAAGCTTAGTATTAGATGCTAGTACTTTGTTTAGAAGTAGAACCAGAGTTAGGTTCTTGACCGTAGGAATTGCTACTGAGAAGTTCTGATTCGAACTAGACATGAGTTGATTGTTGAGTTCCCTAAACAGATTTGAGGTTCTGAACAGCTTCTGCCGTGGTTGAGGATATCAGGTGAAAGCTGGTTTGCACTGTTGGTATTGCCGTGCCTTTGAAATTCTGTTGAGGTAGAATTCAGTTGATTGAAGGTACGAATTGAGCAGTTTGTAACAGCTTTGAGCATGGCTATAATTCGGGTTATGAATTGCTGTTATGTGTTTACGTGAGGCAAGCATGATGAATTGATTGATTATATGTATTGTTTCATGTACTGTGAATTGTATGCATTTGAATTGAATAGTATGCATTCTGAATTTAATATTGATTGGCATACATGCACACATATTGAGCCTGATTGACAGATTGATTGATGACCTGATTGAGAGCCACGTTGTGACTGGCCGACAGATGTGTCGTGCCCGAAAAGTCCAACGCTATCATCGGAGTGATGACTACCGGATTCGAGTGTCAACCACCGAGCTATGATGAGCTGACGGGTCCCGATGATCACGGACCGATGATTTCCACCGACTGATTGGTTGTGCGTGGTATAGAGGCTTGACTGAGATGATTGCCAGTTGATACACTAGTGTAGCTATCCGATCCTTGATAGCCCTCATGCATTTCATAGCATCGATTATGGCATGTTGCATGATTAGCTGTTTTGATAGCTCTTCGTACTGAGGCTTGACCTCGTATTTGTTTTCCTGCTTTGTGTTGTTTGGGTCTGTGTTACCCATTTGTAGGATCTTCAGGTAACCAAGCTGGACAGAGTGGAGGTTCAGCTGGTCGATCCCCGTTTTCTTGAGTACCAGTCTATTTATGATATGTATTGAACCGAGGGATGCCCTGTGTTTTATTATATTTGGGGATCTGTATTTTGAATTGAATATTGTTGTTATATGATTGTTGGAGTTTGAGTTACCTCTTACTTTGATTATGAATATTTTGAATGATGTTTTAAGTTCAGGCCCAGTTATATTTCGAAATTTTTTAAGCCCGATTTTATGCTTCCGTGATTATGTGCTTAATTGTGCTATTATCTTTGAGTGATTAGCATGGGTCCTGACATTGTAGCACATTCATGTGTGATCACTTCCAGTTCGAAGCTTTCAATTTCTTTATCTAATGGTATCTGTCAGGCCCCGTGCTCAAAACAGATTAAAATCATACAATCAGAAGCGGAAGCTATCAAAAAGCGGGTAAAATTTTCGCTTTTGGCCTGACTAGTTAAAACCATATAATTTAAAATAGTGCGATACTCAAAATAGATCCCAATTTATAAAATCAACAAAACAACTAATGGCTACAATCCATAACAAAACAGTATAGCATACAACCACGAGTATCAGACTCCAACTACTGGATACAGCCACGAAGCACAGGGCAACCCCCTGGCTAACTAAACTGATACATATAAATATGCTATACGCAACTGGGATACTCTAACCACCTCCTGGGGCACCACCAGCTGGATTAAAACCACGACCAGCTGTAAAACCTGGGTTCCCTGAAAACAACACAACAAGGAAAACAACCAAGCCCCAGAGGGACATGGGGTCAAACCCCAGTACGGAGAGCAAGTATAAAACAGCAGTAAACAGCAAGAATAAAATGCAGATGCTATGCATGCAACCAGGGACAACAGCCGAAGGCTACAACCAAGGAAGGGAGCCAAAGAACTCATTGCACGGCTCAACGGAAATCTGCAACAGAATATGTGGCCACGATGAGTGTAGGACATGTGGGCGCTACCCACTCACCCCTACTCGCCCAACCTTAGCAGATGCATCAACAACCCAACCTATGAACTGTGGTAGCTAGCCACTCGGCGCATAGGGGAAATGAGAGTGCGGAATCACCGCTCGCCCTCGCATCCTGGTAAGAAAATAGAGAAACAACAACGAACAAAGGCTGCAATAGCTGAATGGAATGCGTGTATGCAACATGCTGGAACAACAAATATATAACCATATGTAACACAACAATTACACACGGTAAGTATACACAGCTCTCACACAGAGCAACAACATCACATGGCAGTCCAAACACAGCCATATCGCAATTTATCCAAGCCAGATTCCACGCTGAATTACAAGCTCAAGATCCGTACCTAAAATCTACGCAATAACTACCACCACAAGGAGCCCGAGAGATCTGGTTAGGAACCTGCTGAACACACAACGTACAAGCATAAATCTCACGGGTCACAAGCACAAAACCCACAGCTGGGAGTTACAACTCAAACCAGCAACTGATTCCAACAATTCCACTAACAGGAAGCTTAAACAAAGGCTAAGACTAAGATCTCAACAACAATTCGAAGTTCTACCTCAAAGACGCAACACGCGGACGAATACAACAACTTCGCGATCTTGCTCTAGACAACAACAGCCTCCAGGAATGGTATAGGATGGAAGAGCTTCTCGAGAGGAGTCCAACTCTACCTCAAACGCCCAAAACAACGGTCGGAAACGACGTGAATCACCGGATAAAATAAACGGTGAACAGTACTAGGGTTCGAGAAACAGAGGTCGACAATTGGGAGAATTTTAGTAAGTATGGGATCTGGTATCTCAGATCGAAGACCAAGTCTTTCTTAAATAAATCTCGCGACTTTTGAAATCTGGCTAAAATGTCCACCGACAAAACCAGCAGTTGCTCTACAACCATCGACTGGTTCTCAAATCTAAAAGCTGAATTGTATAACACTCAAAAGCTGATACCAGACGTTGCATCAAAACGCTGCGTTCCAACTTAATAAGACGGCGGCGCATAGCTTACGTCATCAAATCCGGTCGATAACCCTCGTGCAATACCAGCCGCAAGCTACAGGAAACCAGACGCAAGCTACAGTAGCGTTGACCATTGTTGACATCTACTCTCAGCTGGACAACCAGCAGGCACACGCGAACAGATCCCACCAGCTGGTACCAGACGCAACACTCAAAACAGCGTCGGACCAACTAATCAGAACGCTACCGTTTAGCCCTCAACAAACGTGATAAAGCAGCAGCTGGATACAAACATGCTACCAGCTCTCACTTAACACAACGCATCCAGATTTCACTAAAACGACGACGTTTAGGAATCTCGTGCTACCAAAACACGCTACGACTGGATTTCACCAAATCGACCAGATCTCACCATGAAACTAGATCTCACAACCAGATCTCTACTAAAAAATACGAAAACTTCCAGAATTGCTTAAAATGAGAAATCTGACCCGAAAATACTAACCAAACTTCCAAACAGATATCTGAACCACCAGAAATCTCTAAAATCCGATTAATCCGACAATTAAATCTTAATTACATTTCAGGTCTCACATTTCTCCCCCACTAAAAAGGATTTCGTCCCCGAAATCATTCAACAATCTGGAAATACAACTAAACAGCAAGATACACAACAGAACTCTGCCTAACACAAGCCAAGAGTTCAAGATTACTGACCAAAAATTAACAACAACTAGGTAAGAAATACAACCAAAAGCTATAAACTACTGGAAATTTAGCTCAACAGCTACTCAAACAGATGCGGCCACTCGCGCTGCATCTTTTCTTCCAGCTCCCAAGTAGCTGCTTCCCTTCCATGTTTGCTCCACTGCACCATTACCAACGGAATGGTCTTATTTCTCAACTGTTTCTCTTTTCTGCCAAGGATATGCAGGGGATATTCTTGATAACTCAACGTCTGATCTAGCTCCACTTCGTCAGTACTAAGCAAATGAGACGGATCTGGCTCATACTTCCTCAACATGGAAACATGAAAGACGTCATGTAGAGAAGACAACTCTGGCGGCAACAACAGCCGATACGCTAAAGGGCCAATCCTCTCCATAATCTCATACGGTCCGACGTAACAAGGGGCTAACTTTCCCTTGCGTCCAAAGCGCATAACACTACGAAACGGAGAAAATCTGATAAATACACGATCACCAACCTGAAACTCAAGAGGTCGACGCCTATTATTCGCATAACTGGCTTGGCGATCCTGGGCAGCTTTCATCCGCTGTCGAATAAGATCCACATGATCTTTAATTTGCTGCACAAAGTCAGGGGCAGATAGTTGCTTCTCCTCCACTTCTTCCCAACATACCGGCGATCTGCACTTCCTGTCATACAAAGCCTCAAAAGGTGCTATGCCAATCGTCACTTGATAGCTGTTATTATAGGAAAACTCCACCAAAGACAATGCGTCTTGCCAGCTACCTCCGAAAGCTCGCAACATATCCTCCAACGTCTGGATAGTGCACTCAGATTGGCCATCTTTCTGGGGGTGATACGCTGTACTCATCGCCAATCTGGTACCCAAAGCTGTTTGCAAACTCTTCCAAAACCTGGAAGTAAACCTCGGATCTCGATCGGAAACAATTGAACGGGCACACCATGCAGTCTAACAACAAAATCAACGTACAGCTTCGCCATCTTCTTCAACGATAAGGTCATCCCATAGGGAATAAAATGTGCAGACTTCGACAGTCGGTCTACAACCACCCAAATAGCATCGCATCCTCTGCTGATACGAGGTAGATACGTCACGAAATCCATGTTCCCAATTCCATTGGGGCACTTTCAAACTCTGCAACAGACCACCAGGTCTCATCCTTTCGGCCTTAACCATCTGACAATTCAAACAACGAGCGACAAAACCAGCAACGTCACTCTTCAGGCCAGCCCACCAGAAGTGTGGCTTCAACGCATGGTACATCTTCCGTGCACCAGGATGAACACTGTGTCTGCTACAGTGCGCTTCTCGAAGGATCTCCTCCTTCAAATCAATCAAATTGGGCACAACCAACCTGCCCCAAAAACGCAAACAACCATCGGAAGAGACAGAATAATCTTCAAGTTCTCCAGCCCTGACCTTTAACTTCAACTCGTGGATAGATGGATCAGTCCTTTGAGCTGCTCGAATACTCGAAACAACCCGTGGCTCCACTTGGAACGATGAAACCACAACGCAATCCTCAGCCAGGTAGAATCTCCAACCCGTAGTGTTAAGATGCTCCTGATCCTTAGAGATGTACATCGAAGCAAACATCTCACTAGCCTTCCTGTTCAAAGCATCGGCCACTACGTTCGACTTCCCAGGCTGGTATTTAATCTCACAATAAAAGTCCTTCAGCAACTCCATCCATCGACGCTGTCTCATATTTAAGTCAGGCTGCGAAAACAGATACTGCAAATTTTTGTGGTCGGAGTACACCACAAACTGCTCGCCATACATGTCAGGCCTCGTGCTCTAAACAGAGTAAAATCATACAAACACATGCGGAAGCTATCAAAAGCGGGTAAAATTTTGGCTTTTGGCCTGACGGTTTAAAACGATATAATTTAAAATAAAGCGATAGTCAAAATATATCCCAATTTATAAAAACAACCAACAATATAGCATACACCAATCAAAACATGTATCTGACTCCAACTACTGGATACAATAACGAAGCACAGGGTATTACCCTGGCTAACTGAAACATATATATATAAATATGCTCTACGCAACTGGGACACGCTAACCACCTCCTGGGGCACCACCAGCTGGGTTAAAACCACTACCAGCTGTAAAACCTAGGTTCCCTGAAAACAACACAAACAAAGAAACAAACGAAGCCCCAGAGGGACATGGGGTCAAACCCCAGTACGGAGAGCGACAAATATAGCTAAAAGAATGCATAAGATAAAATGCAGATGCTATGCATGAGACACCGGATAACAATGGAAGGCTCAACCAACAAGGGAGCTAAGGAACTGAAGCACAGCTCCAAGAATCTGCAACAACAGTGGCCACGGGGTGTGTTCACAGTGTGGTAATGAGCCACTCGCCGTGATACTACACCCAAATACTAGATCAAACAACTCAACCTGCCGTTGCCTCGCCCATGAACTGTGGTAGTTAACCACTCGGCATATGATGGCTAACGATCCCAGCAGGGAGATGAGAGTGCGGTATTGACACTCGCCCTCGCATCCTGGTAAGAATCAACAACAGCAATACAAGATACAATGCTGCAAAATACGATACACAAGGGATCTGAAATATGCGTGAACAAATGCGTGTATGAAATTCACATGAAACAGCTAGCATAAACACCAATGCTCAGCAAGCAATACACATATAGGTTCACCGAAACATCACAGCAGCCACGCATAATATCTCACGCCAATTCCAAGCTACATCAAGCTCAGATCCGTACCTTATACTTTTGTGCAACAATTACTACAAAACAGGCCCGAGAGATCTGGATAGCAACCTGCTAAATACACAACACACAGATCTCAAAAGCTGCACAAAACTCACGGCCAATTACAGAAGCTCACGGCTGGGAGCCACGCTCAACCAACGCAATTACTACCAAAACAACTTACTGAAAGCTTAAACCAAGGCTAGGAACAAAATCTCATCACAAAGGAACGAAGTTCTACCAGCACTACAAAACGCACAATTGGGCAGCAACTTCGCGTTCCTCAACTAGCCAACCACAGCCTCCAAAAGTGATATGGAATGATAGAGCTTCGCAAGAGGAGTCCAACGCTACGTCTAACGTACCAAACAACGGCCGGAAACGATGGGAATTGCTAGAGAAAATCTACTGTGAACAGTAACCTAGGGTTCGAAGCGAAGAACACAATCGGGGAAAATATTCTAAGTATGGAATCTGGTGCTCGAAATAGAAGACCAAGTCTTCCTTAAATACATCTAGCAAAAGCTGGTTAAATTATCCACCGACATAACCAGCAGGTATACTACAAACAAATACAACCAGCAGACGCAAAGAAACCAGCTGCTGAATTTTCAAACAACACAAATCAAAACGATGTCGCAGCGACTTAACAAAACGACGTCGCGCCACACACGTCATCAAATCTGCCACCATCTGGTCACTTAAAACCATCGGCTGGTTCTCAAATCCAAAAGCTGGATTATCCAACATTCAAAAGCTGATACCAGACGTTGCATCAAAACGCTGTGTTCCAACTTAATATAACGGCGTCGCATAACCTACGTCATCCAGTCGCTATCTCTCGCGCAATACTAGCTGCAAGCTACAGTAGCGCACAAATCTCTCGCAGCTGGACAACCAGTCGCAACATCCAAACGATGACGTTTCCTTCTCGCGCTACAGTGATGTTGACCCGCGTTGACATCTGCTTCGACTGAACAACCAGCAGGTACTCACACACGCGATCAGATGTCACACTAGCGCTACACCAAAACGACGTCGCTCCAACTTATCGAAACGTTGTCGTTTTACCCTCAACGAACAAAAGTAAAGCAACGGCTGGATACAACACGCTACCAGCACTCAACGCACCCATATTTCACTAAAACGACGGCGTTTAGGAATCTCGCGCTACCAAAACACGCTACGACTAGATTACACAAATTCGACCAGCTTTTACCCAAAAACCAGCTTTCATACAAAATCTCAAAAATACGAAAACTCCTAGAATTGCTCCAAATGCTATTCAGACCCGAAAATGCAAACCAAACTTACAAACAGAGATCTAAACCACCAGAAATCTCTAAAAACCGATACATTCCAACAATTAGTCTCTTATACAAATTCAGGTCTCACATTTCTCCCCCACTAAAAAGGATTTCCTCCATGAAATCAAACAACAATTCAGTCACAACAACACAGCAACAGCAAGATACAAACAGAACTCGCCCAACACAAGACCAAGAGTTCAATATAACTGAGCAAACATATAACAAAAACTAGGGACGAAATACAACCAAAAGCTACAAACTACTGGAAATTTAGCTCGACAGCTACTCAAACGGATGCGGCCACTCGCGCTGCATCTTTTCTTCCAGCTCCCAAGTAGCTTCTTCCCTCCCATGTTTGCTCCACTGCACCATTACCAACGGAATGGTCTTATTTCTCAGCTGTTTCTCTTTTTTGCCAAGGATTTGCAAGGGATATTCTTGATAACTCAACGACTGATCTAGATCTACCTCGTCAGTTCTAAGCACATGAGACGGATCTGGCTCATACTTCCTCAACATGGAAACATGGAAGACGTCATGAAGAGAAGACAACTCTGACGGCAACAACAGCCGATACTCTAAACGGACAATCCTCTCAACAATCTCATACGGACCAACGTAACGAGGGGCTAACTTTCCCTTGTGACCAAAGCGCATAACACTGCGAAACGGAGAAACCTTGAGATATACATGATCACCAACCTGAAACTCAAGAGGTTGACGCCTCTTATTCGCATAACTGGCTTGGCGATCTTGGGCAGCCTTCATCCGCTGTCTAATAAGATCCACATGATCTTTCATTTGCTGCACAAAGTCAGGGGCAGATAGCTGCTTCTCCCCCACTTCTTCCCAACATACCGGTGATCTGCACTTTCTGCCATACAAAGCCTCAAAAGGCGCCATACCAATCGTCACTTGGTAGCTGTTATTGTACGAAAACTCAACCACAGACAACGCGTCTTGCCAGCTATCTCCGAAATCCAAAACAACAGCTCGCAACATATCCTCCAACGTCTGGATAGTTCGCTCAGATTGGCCATCTGTCTGGGGGTGATACGCGGTGCTCATAGACAATCTGGTACCCAAAGTTGTTTGCAAACTCTTCCAAAACCTAGAAGTGAACCTCGGATCTCGGTCAGAAACGATCGAAACAGGCACACCATGCAGTCTAACAACAAAATCAACGTACAGCTTCGCCATCTTCTTCAACGAGAAGGTCATTCCATACGGAATAAAATGCACAGACTTCGACAGACGGTCTATAACGACCCAAATAGCATCGCATCCTCTGCTGGAACGAGGCAGATGCGTCACGAAATCCATAGCAATATGCTCCCAATTCCATTGGGGCACTTCCAAACTCTGCAACAGACCACCAGGTCTCATCCTTTCGGCCTTAACCATCTGACAATTCAAACATCGAGCAACAAAACCAGCAACATCGCTCATTAGGCCAGCCCACCAAAATTGCGGCTTCAAAGCATGGTACATCTTCCGTGCACCAGGATGAACACTATGTCTTGCGTCACGAAATCCATAGCAATATGCTCCCAATTCCATTGGGGCACTTCCAAACTCTGCAACAGACCACCAGGTCTCATCCTTTCGGCCTTAACCATCTGACAATTCAAACATCGAGCAACAAAACCAGCAACATCGCTCATTAGGCCAGCCCACCAAAATTGCGGCTTCAAAGCATGGTACATCTTCCGTGCACCAGGATGAACACTATGTCTGCTACAGTGCGCTTCTCGAAGGATTTTCTCCTTCAAATCAATCAAATTGGGCACAACCAACCTGCACCGGAAACGCAAACAACCATCGAAAGAGACAGAATAGTCCTCAAGTTCACCAGCCCTGACCTTCAACTTCAACTCGTGGATAGACGGATCAGTCCTCTGAGCTGCTCGAATGGTAGAAACGATCTGTGGCTCCACTTGGAAAGAAGAAACCACCACACAATCCTCAGCCGGCTTAAATCTCCAACCCGTAGTGTTAAGATGTTCCTGATCCTTAGAGATGTACAACGACGCAAGAATCTCACTAGCCTTCCTGCTCAAATCATCGGCCACTATGATCGACTTTCCAGGCTGGTACTTAATCTCAGAATCAAAATCTTTTAGCAGCTCCATCCACCGTCGCTGTCTCATGTTCAGGTCAGGCTGCAAAAACAGATATTGTAAAATTTTGTGGGTGGAGTACACCACAAACTGCTCGCCGTACAGGTAGTGACACCAGATCTTCAACGCAAAGACCACCGCTGCTAACTCCAAATCATGGACTGGGTAATGATTCTCGTGC
The DNA here is from genome assembly GCA_001598015.1 of Dorcoceras hygrometricum. Taxonomy (NCBI): domain Eukaryota; kingdom Viridiplantae; phylum Streptophyta; class Magnoliopsida; order Lamiales; family Gesneriaceae; genus Dorcoceras; species Dorcoceras hygrometricum. The sequence goes on from KV005660.1 coordinate 50,927, forward strand.
GGTTTCAACTGCCGCGAGGCATACGCAATGACTCGACCATTTTGCATCAACACACAACCCAATCCATTGAGCGAAGCGTCAGAACAAACAACAAAATCACCTGAACCGGACGGCAGGGCCAACACAGGCGCAGTAGTCAACTTTTCCTTGAGCAGTTGAAAAGCATTCTCGCACTGCTCAGTCCAAACAAATCTCTTGTCCTTCTGAGTAAACTGAGTCATCGGCTTTGTTATACTTGAGAATCCCTCAATGAAGCGACGGTAATAGCCAGCCAGACCCAAGAAACTACGAATCACGGAAACATTTCTGGGATGCTCCCAGTTCAGAACGGCATCAACCTTGCTAGGATCCACCGAACTCCCCTCGGCTGAAATCACATGCCCCAAGAATACGACGCTATCCAACCAAATCCCACACTTGGAAAACTTTGCATACAACTGCTGGTCTCTCAGCGTCTGAAGGACAATACGCAAATGCTCCTTGTGCTCCAAAGGAGTCTTCGAATAGACTAAGATGTCATCGATGAACATGATAACAAACTGATCGATAAACTCGCAGAAAACTCGGTTCATCAAATCCATAAAGACTGCAGGAGCATTGGTCAAACCAAACGGCATCACCGAAAACTCAAAGTGTTCGTACCTCGTACGAAACGCAGTCTTCGCGACATCCTGATCTCTCACTCTCAGCTGATGGTACCCGGAATGAAGATCAATCTTTGAATACACCGCAGAACCTTGCAACTGATCAAACAGATCATCGATTCTCGGCAACGGGTACTTGTTCTTGACAATGGCTTTATTCAACTGGCGAAAATCAATGCACATCCGCATTGAGCCATCCTTCTTCTTCACAAACAGTATGGGCGCTCCCCACGGTGACATACTAGGACGAATAAAACCTTTTTCCAGCAAATCATCTAACTGCACCTTGAGTTATCTCAACTCCGCAGGCGCCAGACGATAAGGAGCACGTGAAATCGGAGCTGTGGCAGGCACCAGCTCTATGCTGAAGTCGATCTCCCGCCTCGGAGGAATACCAGGAATCTCCTCCGGAAATAGATCCGGGAAATGTCGCACCACGGGAACGCCACTAAGCTGAACGCGGGAAGAAGAAGACGCATCCAAAGCGTAAATCATAAAGCCAGCATTCCCCAAAGACAACAAGCTAAATATCTCCATCGCTGAGAGCAACGGGATCTTCGATCTAGAATCCTGGCCGTAGAAGTCCCACTTCTCGCCAGACATAGGCCTAAAACGCACAATCCCATGGAATCAGTCCACGGAGGCCCTATAGTTGGACAGCACATCCATCCCAACTATGCAATCGAAATCCCAAAGCATCAAACGGATCAAGTTCGCTAACAAGACATGCTCACCAAACCGCAACACGCCATCCAACAAAACCTCCTTGGGTAGAACAGACTCTACACCACCCAGGGGTAGAAACAGATCAACAACAAACGAATCAGAAATAAACGAATGCGATGCACCGGTGTCAAACAACACACGAGTAGGAAAGTAATAGACAATGTACCTCCAATCACCCGGCTCAGTGTATCCTCGGCCTGCTCCCTTGTAATGGCGTTAACCTGAGCATGCTGGGGTCTTGATAAAAAGGCTGAGACGACTGTCCGAACCGCGACGGACCAGGCTGTTGAAACGGCCTAAACTGAGTCTCACCCAATTGGGGCTGCTGAAACTGCTGAGAACGGCCCCGAGACTGACCTCCACGACCCTGAGGCTGGGCCGCGGTCTACTGTGATCCAGCTGACGGACACACTCTCGCAAAATGCCCGTATTGACCACAAAGGTTGCAGGAACCCTGTACACCAACACACTGCGTGGACGGATGCTTTCCACAGCAAAAGCCGCAAAACTCAGTCCGAGATCCACTGCTACTCGAAATTCCTGAAGTAGAAGAGCCAGAACCTGACTTCTTCTTGAATTTTTGACCTCGGGGTCGAAACCTCTGACGGCCAGAATGCTGCGCCACCTGAATAGCAGGACGATCACCCTGCGGTGCCTGTTTCCGACGAGAACGACGGCTACGCAAACCTTCCTCAATGTCAATGGCACTGTCCACAGCCTCAGTGAAAGTCTTGGGCTTACTAGTCAAAACCATCTGATACAACTCTTCATTCAAGCCCTCAAGAAATCGAGTCCGCTTGGCCCTCTCCCGGCCAGAAGCATGGGGAACGTACGCCAACAAAGAAGATAACTTCCTAGCGTACTCCCGAACAGTCATGGAACCCTGTTCAAGATGGTCAAACTCCCGCTTCCGGGCGTTCACACAAGACTCGGGTACATACTCCTACCGGAAGGTCTCGCAAAAACTGCTCCAAGAGATCCCAACTCCGGTCTCCTCCAAAGTACTAGAAGCGCCTCGCCACCAGCGCTCTGCGGCCTTCCTAAGAAGTAGAATCACTAAACTCAAACGGAGCTCATCATCATACTGACATCGATCGAAAAGAAAGATGACGTTCTGGAGCCACGAGTCCGCATCCTCAGTGGACTCATCACCATTGAAGACTGGAGGGTTCATCCTCTGAAACCGAGCGATCACCACATCCATCCTTCCCACCGGGGGAGGCAAGTCACCAACTTCCTCCTCCTCATCACTAACACCAGTATGACTGCGAGCACTACGCCTATCCTCGTTCTGTCCTGCTGATTCCTCAAGCTGCCCCTTACCTCTACCACGACATCTAGGCGGCATCTACGAAAACACTCAACAGGATCAAGCAAAACAGAACAGATACGGCATAGATAGCATATAA
>KV005660.1:96430-115946 GCA_001598015.1 Dorcoceras hygrometricum
TTCTAACAAAGAATGGTACCTGCTGGTTTCTAATAAAGAATGGTACCTGCTGGTTTCTCACATAGAATGGTACCTGCTGGTTTCTCACAACGAAGGGTACCTGCTGGTTTCTCACAACGGAGGGTACCTGCTGGTTTCTAGCAAAGAAGGGTACCTGCTGGTTTCTCACAACGAAGGGTACCTGCTGGTTTCTCACAACGGAGGGTACCTGCTGGTTTCTAGCAAACAAGGGTACCTGCTGGTTTCTCACAACGAAGGGTACCTGCTGGCGAACAGTGCATCTACTTGAAAATTTAGCTATCTTTGTAATATCAAAACAACGATTTTGCTACCAGCCGTTGTCTATTAAACCAGACTTTATATTGATTCAATTTAACAACTAATGATTACAAAATCATCAAATTCTAACATTAAAACTACAGCAAGAAAGAACATTCTTAAACATACTGAAATCAAAGCTAACTTCATCGTACTTTTAAACATCTAACTTTCTTAGAACATTTGGGAGACTTGGATGCAGAAGACATCAGCTGAAGCGAAGACTACTGGTTTAAAGATGAAATTCACCAGAAGAACTTTCCTGAACATGGAATCACTTAAACCCGACTGCTCAGCATTTTATTTTAAAACAACATCATCTTCTTTATCGAAGCACTCTGTAAAAGCTTTGAAACAGAAACATAACTTTGAACCCGTCATTCTTTAATTTTCTTAAACATGCTTAAACATGAACATAACTTATCGTTAACATAAACAGGCAACAATCATGCACTGGAACAATATATATGCTTTATAATGGCGTAGAAAAAATCAGCATTTACTTGCCTTTACTTCGAAACGCAAGAGCAGCCGGTCTCAACATGTTGGTCCCTATTTTTCTAAGGAACTAGCAGCCGCTGATTTAAAATGAGCGATAAAAAATTTTCGCGCTGCTTGGAGCTGCAATAGCTCAAGGTTCTTGAACATCTAAAATAAACAGAGCACCGGAGACAGATCTGGTATGATTTAAAAATCATGCGGAAAATACCAGAACTGAATCCTAATATTTTAAAACTGATTCAAACAGATTTATGTACAACATAAATCTGTTCGACTGTGCTTGTGTGCTAACTGTAAACGTAAGTGCTGAATGTAATGGTGCGTGCTGATTTATGCAAGTGCTGAACTGTTTTGCGTGCGATGCTAAAGTAAATGTGCAGGTGCTGAAAGCTTTAAAGAAATGGACCGATACACAGCAGATTTGTTTCTGGAAGTTCGGACCTCAATGTCCTACATCTCCCCTTCTTCCACCTCGGAAGGATCCACTAGAAGATTTGATCTTACAACTCGTGTACCGACCCGATCCCACAACCAGCAGCTGTGAGAACTCCTAGACTCCACAAATGCACCTAGGGAAATGCTCCTAAACGAGCTAATACAGATTCAGCTGTCGACACAATAAGCTCCTCTCAAGAATAATTGTCGACTGCTTCATCTTCCTGTGTTCTTCCCTTTCGTTGTTGTCTCCTTTTGATTTTCTATTTTCTGTGCAACAACAACTTCAACCGTCTTCACACTCGTCAACTCGTCTGCCTTCTTCCTTCAAATCTTCTTGTATATATGGCTTCTATTCGAATATAGCCATTAGATAGATTCCAAATCTCTTCTACGCTTGTCAAGGCTAATTCGTCGTCTTCTTTCCATATCCGTGCAACGCTCCTCTGTATATTTTACTATTTCCCAGAATAGTACAAAATATTGTCCCCTGATTTAAGGCATTTTGCACGACTCAATCTCCGCCATTGATTCTTTCCATCTTGAGCGTTTTTGCCATTTGAATTGAGCTCAGCAGTTGACATCCAGCTCTCGTAAATCTTCATAGAAATTCGTCAACTGCTTCGCTACTGATTGAGACTTCAACTGCTGTGACTGAATTCATCTTCTGCTGATATCTTGAAGTCCCTTTTTGATGACCAGCACTTCCTTCGTCGTTTGTAGTTCTGCGACTGGAACACACTTGAATGAAAGCTCCTGCTGGTTTCTTTTCAATATGTGTGATATTCCATCGACTGATCCTTTGTAAAATTCAACGACTGATCTTTAGCGTTAAAACGATGTCGTGTCAACTTATTCAAGCGACACCGTTTTGTTATCTTTGTAATGCACCTGGTGGTCATTGCCATCGCAAAATCTTCCTGCTGATTCTTATCGCGAATGCAAAACGCTGTCGTTCCAACTTATTCAAGCGACATCGTTTTGCAATCGCCAACTTCACATATCATCTGCTGAATCTTTGTCTTTGCGCTTCTGCTGAATCCATTCCACTGTAGCCATCTGCTGATTCTTTAGCACGACGTCGCTTTCTTCACTGTTACGTTTGCTGTTGTCAGCTTCTTGTTCAACATTGCTCATCAGCTGTCAACAGCTTCTTGAATAGCGACTGTCAACAGATTCGTCAACAGTAATTCGAATCGCGACTGCTAACAGATTCGTCAACAGTAATATGAATCACGACTTCTAACAGATTCGTCAACAGTAATATGAATCACGACTGCTAACAGATTCGTCAACAGTAATATGAATCACGACTGCTAACAGATTCGTTAACAGTAATATGAATCGCGACTGCTAATAGATTCGTTAACAATAATATGAATGGCAACTGCCGACAGCTTCGTGAATAGTCACCGACAACAGGTTCTTTAACAGTAACTTGCGACTGGAATCTTCTTCTACGACGTCGCTTCATCTCTTGCTCTTATCTTCACAACTGCTGATTCATATGCGTTTGCGCTACTGCTGGTCTTTCTTCATCTGCTGAATCTTTTAGCGTGAGGGCAAAACGCTGTCGTATAAACTTATTCAAACGACATCGTTTTTCTATTGCTAACTTCAAGAGCTCTCGACTGATTGCACTGTAGCTTCCTTTGATAGATCTTCTTTTACGATACTTCTCCAGTAGACTTCACAGTTCCTGTTCCAGCTGGTTCATCTTTTCTCTTTAGCGCTTGCAGCTGGTTGTTGTCGTTCCAGCTGATTCACTATGCTCCAGCTAGTTCAACTTGGCCTCCGCCTGATTACGAACAACTGATTCAACTTTGGACGTCTCCATTGCCAATCCAGCTGCCGTTTCCATGATAAACCAAACCAACTGCTGAATCTTTATATTGTGAACCATCGGCTGGACAGATTACTGCTACTGCTGATCGTCTTCTTCGTTCCTAAAACCTGTACACTTAAGTAGAATTGTTAGAAACACAATAACAGGTTTTGTGTAATTCAAAACTTAATCAGGATCTGTCAAAACAGATCCATCAATCTCTCCCTTTTTGATTTACACAAACCTTAAATGAACGATGCATGTTCTAACAATCATTTACATTTCAGCTGTTGTAGCCGTGCTTTTTTGTTGCTATGTTTCTTACCAGGATGCGAGGGCGAGCGGCAATACCGCACTCTCATCTCCCTGCTAGTATGTTTAGCCCTCATGCGCCGAGTGGTTAACTACCACAGTTCATGAGTTGGGCAACAGCAGGTTGAGTTATTGATGCATCTGGTATTCAGGTGTGGTGTAAAGATGAGCTGGTAATTCCCGTGTGCTTGTACACACACCAATGGCCACTAACTATTATTCGCAGAATCTGTTGTCAGCTGTTGAACTCTTTGGCTCCCTTCCTTGGTCGTAGCCTTCGGCTGTTGCATTGTATTTCATGCATAGCGTTAGCAGTTTTTCCTTTGCTATTCATTGCTCTTTTATAGTTGCTCTCCGTACTGGGGTTTAACCCCGAGGTCCCTCTGGGGCTGTTGTGTTTGTTTGCCTATTTGTTGTTCAGGTTTCCCACATTATTCTGCTGGCCGTGGCTTTGATCCAGCTAGTGGTGCCCCACGAGGTGAATAGAGTGTCCCAGTTATGTATATTATTTATATGCACTGGTATCACCGCGGGTGGGATATCCCGGGTGATGCTTAGATATATATAGGTGTCAGTCTCTTAGTACTTGTGTTGTATTCAGCCGTTGGGCACTTGTATTTGAATATTTGTGCTGTTGTGGATTTATAAATTGGGTTTATTTTGAGTATCTTGTATTTTAAATTATGTTATATTTCAGTTAGGCCAAAAAGCAAAAAATTTTAACCACTTTTTAGTAGCTTCCGCTTGTTTTGCGTGTTTTGTCTCTTGATGTGAGCACGAGGCTTGACAGGACATGTGGGCGCTACCCACTCACCCCTACTCGCACACCCTTACCAGATGCATCAACAGCTCAACCTGCCGTTGCCCAACCTATGAACTGTGGTAGTTAGCCACTCGGCGCATAGGGGCTAACTGATCCCAGCAGGGAGATGAGAGTGCGGTATTGCCGCTCGCCCTCGCATCCTGGTACGAAACAGAGCAACAACAACAAATGGCTGCAACAACAGAATGGAATATTCGTGTATGCAACAGCTAAAAAATAGATAGCATAAAACATATGCAACATTAAGCATACACGGCAATTCACACAACGGCAACCTCACAATTTATCCAAGCCATAACCACGCTGAATTACAAGCTCCAAATCCGTAACTCGATATTCTGGGAAACAATTACTACAAACGGGGGTCCCGAGAAATCTTGTAACAACCTGCTAAAACAATGCACGCACTGATCTCAGGAACTACACACAATACACGACTGGGAGCTACAACTCCAACCAGCAATTATCCTACATATCTAACTCAACAGGAAGCTTAAATAAACGCTCGAGGTAAGATCTCATCAAATAATCGATGTGCTACCTGCACACACGAACACACTGTCGAAGATAGCAACTTCGCGATCTTACTTCCAGCCTACCACAACTTCCAAAAGTGGTATCAATTGAAAGAGAAACTCTCAAGGAGTGCAGCGCCACCGGTCTTGCTCAAAACAAAGACGAGAAACGATGGGAATCGACGGTAGCAAGCTACGGTGAACAGTGCTTAGGGTTCGAGATAAAGAATGATAATCGGGGAAAATATTCTAAGTATGGGATCTCATGCCAAATCAAAGACCAAGTCTTCTAATAAATACACTACTCAACAGCTGGTAGCAGCAGGAACAGATTCCATCAACAAAACAGTTGTCGTAACTAATATTCCCAACCAGCAGCTAAAATCTCGCATCAGCTTTTCCCTATCGCTAAACAGCGAATAACTAAACAAAACGACGTCGCACCAACTTAACCAAACGACGTCGCTGAGGAACACGTCACCTTGCTATCAACAGCTGATCAACAAACCAGCAGCTGCAACGCATCAGATCTCTCAACAGTAGATGCGTAATATAACCAGCAGCTGATACAGAGTGCTCCACTCAAAACGCTGTCGTTCCAACTTAACTAAACGACGTAGTTTTGATACTACAAAACACGCTAACGAAACCAACATATGATTCCTGTTCACAAACGTCGTCGCTTCAGAGTCCCTTAGCTCTCTCTGCTGATCACTATGTAGATAGCGTAATATAACCAGCAGCTGATACAGAGTGCTCCACTCAAAACGACTGTCGTTCCAACTTAACTAAACGACGTACGTTTTGATACTACAAAACACGCTAACGAAACCAACATATGATTCCTGTTCACAAACGTCGTCGCTTCAGAGTCCCTTAGCTCTCTCTGCTGATCACTATCAACAGCTGGTCTCTCGAAACGACGTCACAGAGAACTACTATCGCAACTGGACACGTCAACCGCTACTCACTGCTGAACACTAACCAACATCTGTTAGCAACGCTACAACAGATCTATCACACAGCTGACGCTAACACAACTCACAGCTGAGTCAGCTTCGCTAATCCAAAACGCTGTCGTTCCAACTAATCCAAACGATGACGTAGAACTACTCACTGCTGAAACACGCTAGCACGCTCTCTAATGCTCAGCGACAACAGATCTTGCTACGACTACTGAATACAACCACTACTGCTGACGTCACCAATGCTGAGCGCCAACATTCAGCGATGACTCGCGCTAACTGCTGAACAGATTCCGCGCCAACTCTAACTCTCCAGAACTTTTCTAATGGCTAAAACAAAACCCGATAGCTTCTCCAAACTCATCAACGCAAAGCTGATCTCAACAAGACCCGATTAATTAACTCAATCAATCTTAACAGCTTTCGGGTCTCACATCTCTCCCCACTAAAACAGGATTTCGTCCTTGAAATCGATCAACTCCAAAACAAGAGTTCAAGATAACTGGGGAAAGAAACACAAACAACCAACTACTGGAACAAGAGCAACATCTACTCAAACAGATGCGGCCACTCCCGCTGCATCTTCTCTTCCAGTTCCCAAGTATCTTCTTCTCTACCGTGCTTGCTCCACTGAACCATCACTAAGGGAATGGTTTTATTCATCAGCTGTTTCTCTTTTATATCCAAGATCTGCAAGGGATATTCCACATAGCTCAATGTCCGATCTAACTCAACCTCGTCAGTTCTCAACACATGCGAGGGATCTGGCTCATATTTTCTCAACATCAAAACATGAAACACATCATGTAAGGAGGACAAATCTGGGGGCAACAACAGCCGATAAGCCAAAGGACCAATCCTCTCTAAGATCTCATAAGGACCAACATAACGAGGAGCTAACTTTCCCTTGAAACCAAATCTCATAACGCTGCGGAAAGGAGAAACCTTAAGGAAAACTAGATCACATACCTCAAACTCTAAAGGCCTACGCCTCTTATTCGCATAACTGGCTTGGCGATCATGAGCAGCTTTCATTCTTTGGCGAATCAAGTCCACCAGATCTCTCATCTACTGCACAAACTCTGGGGAAGACAGCTTCTTCTCCCCCACTTCTTCCCAACACACTGGCGATCTACACTTCCTGCCATATAAAGCTTCAAATGGTGCCATGCCAATCGTGACCTGATAGCTGTTATTGTAGGAAAACTCAACCAAAGACAACGAGTCTTTCCAGATACCACTGAAGTCCATCACAACAGCTCTCAACATATCCTCTAAAATCTGGATAGTCCTCTCTGATTGGCCATCTGTTTGGGGGTGATAAGCTGTACTCATAGCCAATCTAGTTCCCAAAGCTGTTTGCAAACTCTTCCAAAACCTCGAAGTAAACCTTGGATCACGATCTGAAACAATCGAAACTAGCACACCATGCAAACGCACCACAAAATCTATGTACCGCTTTGTCATCTTCTTCAAATAATATCTCATGTTGTAGGGAATGAAATGCGTAGACTTCGATAATCTGTCTATCACAACCCACACAGAATCACAACCTCTGCTGGAACGGGGCAAATGCGTGACAAAATCCATCGCTATGTGCTCCCAATTCCATTGGGGCACCTCTAAGCTTTGCAACAAACCACCAGGTCTCATCCTCTCAGCCTTGACTTGCTGAAAATTCAAACAACGGGCTACAAAATCAGCAACATCACTCTTCAAACCTGCCCACCAGTAATGTTGCTTCAAGGCATGATACATCTTTCTCGCACCAGGATGGACACTAAGTCTACTGCAGTGAGCTTCTCTCAAGATCTCTTCCTTCAAATCAACCAGATTTGGCACTACCAACCTGCCACGAAACATCAAACACCCATCTAAAGAAACAGAGTAGTCCTCCAACTGACCAGCCCTCACTCTTAGCTTCAATTCATGGATGGATGGATCAGTCCTCTGAGTTTCTCTAATACTAGCAACAATCTGTGGCTCAACTTGAAAAGAAGACACCACAACATAATCCTCAGCTGGGTAAAACCCCAACCAGTAGTGACTAAGATGCTCATGGACCTTCGAAATCTGCATCGAAGCCAGCATCGCTACTTGAGTCTTTCTGCTCAATGCATCAACAACTATATTCATCTTCCCATGCTGGTATTTGATCTCACAATCAAAATCATTTAGCAGCTCCATCGATCTACGCTGTCTCATGTTCAAATCTGACTGAGAAAACAAATACTGAAGACTCTTGTGGTCGGAGTACACCACAAACTGCTCACCATATAGGTAGTGGCGCCAAATCTTCAAAGCAAAAACCACTGCTGCTAACTCCAAATCATGAACTGGGTAACGAGTCTCATGCGGCTTCAACTGCAGAGAGGCATATGCAATGACTCGACCATTCTGCATCAACACTGTGAGACCTGGAAATTGTATTAAAGATTAATTGTTGAATTAATCGGGTTTTGGTGATTTCTGGTGATTCAGATTTCATTTTGAATGTTTGGGTTGCATTTTCGGGTCGGGAATCACATTTAGAACAATTCTGGAAATTTTGGAAATTTCGGGTTGAAATCTGTTTTGGTGAGATCTGGTTTTGGGTGGAGAGATGTAGTAACAGATCTGATTACGTAAGCATCGTTTATTAACATTGCGTTGATGACGTAATCTTCGCTGGTAGCAGATTTGATGACGTAAGCCTCGCTGGTATGCGTTGTGTTGATGACGTAATCGTTGCTGTTGAGAGATCTGGTCGTTGGCGTTGTTTTCTTCGCAGCGCGTTTTGTGTTAACGCAAGGCCTTTATGTCGTCGTTTTCATGAGATCTGGTCGCTGGTGCCTTTGTAATTGCGTGGCGTGTTTTGTAGCGTAGGAGCTAAAACGTCGTCGTTTTATGAAGTCTGGTATGAGAGACCTGTTGTGTTATGTGTAGAGATCTGGTTCCAGCGTGTGGTTGTTTATGGCTTGGAACAGTGTCGTTTTGATTAGCGCGAGTTGGAGAGATCTGGTATAGCGTTTGCATGAGATCTGTTTGTGTATTGCGGGTTGTGAAAACCAGATGTCAACGTTGGTCAACTCTCCTGTAGCGTGTTTCAACGTTTAGCGATTGGACCAGATTTTCTGACGTGTGCAGATTTCTCCCGCGTTTGTGTTTAGCGTTCCAGACTTCATCGTGGCATTGTGCGTTGTCGAGTGTTAGCGTGTTTCCAGCTTTCAGCGCTTTTTGACCAGATTCCTCCGTGGTATTGATGCGACGTCGTTTCGGGAATTTAGCGTCGTTTAGCGCGAGCAAGCGTTGTTGGTGAGATCTGTTTCTATCGGTGTATGTTTTTAAACAGATCTCTCGCGCCTATATATATGTGAAACGTTGGCTTCGTTTCAATTCACCAGATCCCATACTTAGCAAATTTATCAGACATTCGTTCTCTGTTTCTCAAACCCTCGGTTACTGTTCACCGTGAGCTTCTCCGGTAATTTCCCGTCGAATCCGGCCACCGTTTTCACGATCGAGGTAGCGTTGGACTCCTCTGGGAAAGCTCTTTCATCTCATACCATTTTTGGAGGCTATCATTAGCTGGAGCAAAAGCACGAAGCTACTGTGTGTGCGTGCATTTCGTCGGGTGCAGGTAGCCTTTTGGTTTAGTTGTTGAAATCTTGCTCCAAGCCTTGTTTTAAGCTTCCTAGTTAGTTTTTTGAGTAGGATTGAAGGCTAGATTGTGTATGAATTTCCAGCCGTGAACTTTAGTGGTTGGCCGTGAGTTTTATTGTGAAATGCCGTGAGTTTTGCTGGTTAGTTCTGAATTGTTCATGCGTGTGATTTACCAGATTTCAGGACGTAGATTTCGTGAGCCTTGTGGTGGTGAACGTTTAGCAGAAATAAGGTACGGGTTGAGCTTGTAAATGCAGCGTAGGCATGGCTTGGATAAAATGGTAGTTGCTGGTTTGTTGGCTGCCGTGTGTTGATGCCTTGTGAGGCACTGTTTTCATGAGATGACTGTGTTTATTGTGGTGTGCATTGGCTGTTGCGCATATGATTATGCTTGTTATTGTCCAGCATGTTGCATACACATATTAGCATCTCATTTCAGCTTTTGCAGCCATTGCTTCGTTGTTCTTGCTATGTTTCTTACCGGATGCGAGGACGAGCGGCAATACCGCACTCTCATCTCCCTGCTGGGTTATGTTAGCCCCTATGCACCGAGTGGCTAACTACCACAGTTCATAGGTTGGGCAACCGCAGGTCGAGTTGTTTGATGCATCTGGTATTCGGGTGTTGTGTCCCGGCGAGTGGCTCATTACCACACTTGGAACACACCCAGTGGCCACCGTTGTTGCAGATTCAGTTGAGCTGTGCTTGAGCTCCTTGACTTCCTTTTCGGTCAGAGTCATCAGTTGTTGTCCAGCATCTCATGCATAGCATCTGCATTTTATTCCTGCTGTTTACTGCTGATTTATAGTTGCTCTCCGTACTGGGGTTGACCCCATGTCCCTCTGGGGCTTGGTATGTTTTCCTTGCCTGTTGTGTTGTCCAGGTTTTACAACTAGTCGTGGAGCTAGCCCAGCTGGTGGTGTCCCAGGAGGTGGTTGAGTATCCCAGTAGTGTATAGCATATATTTATGTATCAGTATTGTTAGCTAGGGGATGCCCTGTGCTTTGTCGTTGTATCCAGTGTTTGGAGTCTGATACATGTATTGCTGCTATACTTGGTTGTTGTATTGTTGTGTTGGTTTTATAACTGGAATATATTGTGAGTATCGCATTATTTAAATTATATGTTTTAAACCGTCTGGCTGAAATGCGAAAATTTTACCCACTTTTTGATAGCTTCCGCATGTGTTTGTCTGTTGTGAGCACGAGGCCTGACAAACACACAACCCAATCCATTCAAGGAAGCATCTGCACAAAAAAAAAAACCACCTGAACCACACGGCAGAGCTAACACAGGCGCAGAAGTGAGCTTCTCTTTGAGCAACAGAAAACTACTCTCACATTGCTCAGTCCAAACAAAGCGCTTGTCTTTCTGAGTCAACTGCATCATTGGCTTAGCTATACTAGAAAATCCTTCTATAAAGCGCCGATAATAGCCAGCCAATCCCAAGAAATTACGAATTCAGCAACACTCTTAGGACGCTCCCAGTTAAGAACAGCCTCAACCTTACTGGGATCCACAGAAATACCATCAACAGAGATCACATGACCCAGAAACACAACTCGGTCCAACCAAAACTCGCACTTGGAGAACTTAGCATACAGCTACGAGTCTCGAAGCTTCTGAAGAACTAGCATCAAATGCCCTTTGTGCTTCTTAGGACGCTCCCAGTTAAGAACAGCCTCAACCTTACTGGGATCCACAGAAATACCATCAACAGAGATCACATGACCCAGAAACACAACTCGGTCCAACCAAAACTCGCACTTGGAGAACTTAGCATACAGCTACGAGTCTCGAAGCTTCTGAAGAACTAGCATCAAATGCCCTTTGTGCTGCAACGGAGTCTTAGAGTACACCAAAATTGCATCGATAAACACAATCACAAACTGATCGATGAACTCTCTAAAGACTCTATTCATCAAGTCCATCAAAATTGCGGGAGCATTCGTCAAACCAAAAGGCATAACTAGAAACTCACAATTCCTATACCTCGTACGAAACGCAGTCTTCTCAACATCCTGCTCACGGATGTGCAACTTATGATACCCAGAACGCAGATCGATCTTCGAAAACACGGCCGACCCTTGCAACTGGTCAAAAATATCATCGATCCTAGGCAAAGGGTACTTGTTCTTCACTGTAGCCTTGTTCAACTGCCTAAAGTCGATGCACATCCTCATCGACCCGTCCTTCTTCTTAACAAACAAAATAGGCGCTCCCCACGCGGACATGCTAGGCCTAATGAACCCTTCTCCAGCTAAACACTAAGCTGATCCTTAAGCTCCCTCAACTCAGCAGGCGCTAAAGGATACGGAGCACGCGAAATCGGAGCTGTACCAAGAACCAACTCAATGCTGAAGTCTATCTCCCGCCTCGGAGGAAAACCAGGAATCTCCTAGGCGCTCCCCACGCGGACATGCTAGGCCTAATGAACCCTTCTCCAGCTAAACACTAAGCTGATCCTTAAGCTCCCTCAACTCAGCAGGCGCTAAAGGATACGGAGCACGCGAAATCGGAGCTGTACCAAGAACCAACTCAATGCTGAAGTCTATCTCCCGCCTCGGAGGAAAACCAGGAATCTCCTCCGGAAACACATCAGGGAAAATGTCGAACCATGGGGACTCTACTAAGCTCCACGCTCTAAGAAGAAGACACATCTAAGGAATAGATCATAAAACCAACATTCTCAAACGACAACATGCTAAACATTTCCATCGCAGAGACTAAAGGAATCTTCAACTGGGAATCTTGGCCGTAGAAATTCCATTTCTCGCCAGACTGGGGCCTAAATCATACAACGCCATGGAAACAATCCACGGTGTCCCTATAGCTAGACAACACGCCCATTCAAACTATACAGTCAAAATCCCACATCACTAGCTTGATCAGGTTGGCTAACAACACACTCTCGCCAAACCTAAGAACACCATTCAACAAAATCTCCTGGGAGAACAGGCTCGCACCGGCAGGAGTCGCAACAGATACAACATCACATAAGGTAGTGGTATGAAAACCATGCTCAACCACAAATGCATCAGAAATAAAAGAATGCGACGCTCCTGTATCAAACAACACACGCGCAGGAAAATCAAAGATAAAGCAAGTACA
Organism: Dorcoceras hygrometricum; assembly: GCA_001598015.1. Lineage (NCBI taxonomy): Eukaryota > Viridiplantae > Streptophyta > Magnoliopsida > Lamiales > Gesneriaceae > Dorcoceras > Dorcoceras hygrometricum. The sequence goes on from KV005660.1 coordinate 108,878, forward strand.
TGAGATAATCCCTCCATCCGGTGTGCTCTCCACCTGCTCCATAGTCATGGCGTTCACTTGGGCAAACTGAGGTCCAGAAAACTGAGGGTGGGAAGACTGTCCAAACCGCGAAGGACCAGGCTGCTGAAACGGCCTAAACTGAGGCTCCCCCAACCTATGCTGCTGAACAGGAAAATCAGAATGACCTCTAGACGATCCACCTCGACCCTACGGTGGAACTGCAGTATGCTGCGATCTAGACAAAGGACACACTCTGGCAAAGTGTCTGTACTGACCACAGACATTACAAGAACCCTGCACACATACACATTGCGCTGTAGGGTGCTTTCCACCACACTGGCCATAATACTCAACCTTGGTACCACCGATGCTGGAGCTACCAGAACCAGAAGAACTAGAACCAGACTTCTTCTTAAACTGCTTACCACGAGGCCGAAACCTCTGATGACCAAACTGTTGGGCTACCTGTTGCTGCTATTGGGGTGGCTGAGAAGACTGCACAGACTGGGAAGTTTGCGCTCCCTGAACCACTGGATGACTACTCTGCGCCACCTGCGGCCTACCACGAGACCGACGGTTCCTCAAACCTTCCTCGATGTCGATCGCACTGTCCACCGCCTCTGCATAGCTCTTCGGCGAGCTAGCCAAGAATAAGGAATACAACTCCTCGTTCAACCCCTCAAGAAATCTAGTTCTCTTCGCTCTCTCCCGACCAGAAACATGCGGCACATACGCAAGAAGGGAAGAAAACCTACGGGCGTACTCTCTATCAGACATACTTCCCTGCTCCAAATTATCGAACTCATGCTCTCGGGCGTTCACATAGGACTCCGGGACATACTCCTGACGAAAAGCAGCACAAAAGTTGTCCCACATAATCCCTACTCCAATCTCTTCCAAAGTCCTCGAAGCGCCACTCCACCAATGCTCCGCACCTTTCCTCAACTAAAAAGTAGCCAGACTCAACTTGAGTTCGTCATCATACTGCACACGGTTAAACAAACCAGTGACATGCTGTAACCCCGAATCTGCATCGGCACTAGACTCATCCCCATTGAAAACCTAAGGATTCATACGCTGAAACCTCGCCATAACGAGTTCCATGTCGTTCACACGAGCAGTCAACTCATCAATCTCATCCTCGGTGTGCCTACCGCGACCACGACGGGAAAAACTACGCTGATCACCTTCTGTCTGACCTTCAGACTCTTCCGGAATCTGCCCTCTACCTCTACCCCTACGTCTAGGCGGCATCTAAGAAACACTAATAGGGTAAGATCACAACAGAACAAATACAGCACAAGTAATTTCAGCATATAAATCTCATAACCAAGCACATGCAACACACAACACTGTGCCTAGACTCAAGTGTGATCAACAGAAATCGAGCTTATCCCCTCGTGCTCTACTCAGAGTTAAACCACGCAAAAAAATAGCGGAAGCATACAAAATGTGGCTTAAAATTTTCGCTTTAGGCCTGACGGTTTAAAACATTTAATTTAAAATACAATCATACTTAAAATATCCTAGTTTACAAATACACAATACGACAGTACAACATTTAAAAAAATACAAATACCAGTACTACAACGGATAACACAATCCCGCAAGCACAGGGCATTCCTCGGCTAACAGTAATAGTACATATATGCTATACGCTAACTGGGACACTCTATCCACCTCCTTGGGCACCTCCAGTTGGGTCAAAGCCACGACCAGCAGAGAAACCTGGGAAACCTGAAAACACATACAGGCAACAATACACAAGCCCCAGAGGACATCGGGGTCAAACACCAGTACGGAGAGCAGCATAAACAGCATAAGGAAAGCAACAGATAAATATGCAAATGCTATGCAAGGGATCAAGGCTACAACCGAAAGCAGGGAGCCAAAGGATCGCAACAACAGCTCAATAGCAAGATCTGATCAAAGGGAAGAAATCAGTGGCCATGGGTATACTGAGCACATGGGAGCTACCCACTCATCTCCAGTACACCATACTAGATGCTAAGCAAACAGCTCCACCTGTTGTTTCCCACTCATGAGATGTGGGAGCTACCCACTCCGCTCATAGCGGCTAACAAACCCAGCAGGGAGAAGAGGTACGGGAGTTACCCGCTCAGCCTCCGAGGTATACGGGAACTACCCGCTCGTCCTCGAACATAGCATCCTGGTATTCTCAAATCAACAGAATAGGCACGGCTAGCAAAACAGATCTCAACAGGATAATGCGTGTATGCAAATGCAACAGCTGATATCAACACAATGCACAAACGATAACAGCACAGAGCATACACATAAAAGCACATAATCCATGCTCAATCCTAAGCTGTAAACAAGCTCACATCCGTACCTCAATTCTCTGTGCAACAATTACTACAACAGATTGCCACAATGATGTCCCGAGCACACATATCTACCACCTGCTCAATGGTAACACACAATTCCTCAGGGACCGTAGCACAGCACACAGCAGTTGGGAGTTACGAACTCCACCAGCGCTAATCCTACCTCACTAACTCAACAGAAAGCTCTAAACAAAGCTTAAAGGTAGGAACTTTACTTATCCAAACAAGCTAGGAGCGAAATCCGACGCTTATTCTAACAGACTACACAAGAGAGATGTCTTCGCACACCTCACCAGCTTCAAGCAAACGTTCGAAAGCAATATCCAAACGAAGCGTCTCAGCAAGAGGAGTCCAACGCTACCACTCTTACTCTTGTCGGAGATGCCTACTGTGAGACCTGGATTTGTAATTGAGATTTATCGTTGGAATGAATCGATAAATAGAGGTTCTGCTGGTTTAAGATCTCTATTTGAGTGTTTGAGTTGCATTCTCGGGTTCCATTTCGTGTGTTGAACAATTCTGGAGATTTTGTATTTTCGCTTACTTGAGGTACCTGCTGGGTGACGTGTCAGCTGGTTTTGTGAGCTAGCAGCTGGTCGGTGGTGAATCTAGCAGAAGCGCGTTTTAGCGCGAGATTCCTGAAACGCCGTCGTTTGCGTGAAGTCTGGTTGCGTGTGTTGTGATCAGAAGATGCTTTAGCATAGTTGCGTTGAGGACTAAACGACTGCGTTTAGATTAGTTGGCGCGACGTCGTTTGGATGTTGCGTCTGGTACCAGATGGTAGATTGTGTATGTGTGTCTGCTGGTTGTTCAGCAGATGTAGATGTCAACGCGAGTCAACCTTTCCTGTAGCTCAAAGCGGAAACGTCGTCGTTTCGTTGTTGCGACTGGGAGTCCAGCTGCGAGTGAGTTTCACCGTTGTTGCTTGCTACTGGTATTTTCGCGAGAGCTAGCGACTGGATGACGTCAGTGGAGCGACGTCGTTTGAATTAGTTGCAACGCTGCGTTTTGAGGTTGCGACTGGAACCAGCAGAGAGAAGCGTTGCGTTGTTTTGTTCTTGCGACTGGATACTCAGATGCTGGTATAGTATGCGACGTCGTTTGAGTAAGTTGGTGCGACGCCGTTTTGAGAACCAGCCGTTAGTTATTTTATCGATTGTTGGAGAAATCAGCTGTTGGTTCTTGCGTCTGCTGGTTTGGGAAATTGTTGGTGTCGACTGGTTTTGTCGGTGGACAATAATTGGTATTGATTTCCAGTCGTTGCAAGTGCTATTTATAGGAAGACTTGGTCTTCGAATTGTGGTATCAATTCCATACTTAGCAAATATTTCCAGCCTTTCGTTTCTTATCTTTCGAACCCTAGAACACTGTTCAGTCGTGAGCTTTCCGGCGATTTCCCGTCGTTTCCGGTGGTTTTTTTGCTCGTGCGAGGTAGCGTTGGACTCCTCTTGAGAAGCTCTTCCAATTCATACCAGTTTTAGAAGCTGTAATTGGCTACGAGGAACGCGAAGTTGCTGCCGTTCGAGTGTTGCGTCGATTTGGTAGAGCTACATTCTGGTTTTCGGTGAGACCTTGTTCCTTGCCATAGTTTTTAAGCTTTCTATGTAATTGTTGAGGTATATGGAGCAGCTGGTCGAGTGAGACTCCCAGCCGTGAGCTGGTTTAGCAACCTGTTAGATTTACGTTGTGTATGCCGTGTGTTTAACAGGCTTTTACCAGAGTCTTCGGGATTTCTCGCAGGGTTAGTTGTTGACTCAGTATAAGGTACGGATTTGAGCTTGTTTTACAGCGAAGTTATGGCTTGGATGAATTGTAGTCGCTGGTATGTGGAATTGCCGTGCCTGCTGGTTGTGTCCTGCTGAGGATTGTGTATGCTATTTGTCCATTTACTGCGTTGCATATGTTTATATGCTGGCATTCCCGCATGTTACATACACGCATGGTATTCCTTTCCAGTTTTGGTAGTCTTTGTACCATTGTTGTATTGTTGTTTTATCTTACCAGGATGTGAGGGCGAGAGGCAATACCGCACTCTCATATCCCTGCTGGTATCGTAGCCACCATGCGCCGAGTGGTTAACTACCACAGTTCATGGGCGAGACAACAGCAGGTTGAGTTGTTTGATGCATCTGGTAAGTGTGGGTAGTGTCATGGCGAGTGGCTTACTACCACACTGTGAACACACCCCGTGGCCACTGTTTGTTGTTGGTAATTCTTGGAGCTATGTTTGAGTTCCTTAGCTCCCTTGTGGGTCGAGCTTTCCGTTGTTCCCATAGGGAAATATGATACATGTTTGAATTATGTATGCTTTATTGTTGATTGTTTTATGATTTGGGAAACTTATTTTAAGTATCGTTGTATTTTAAATTATATGTTTAAAACTGTCGGGCCTAAAAGCGAAAATTTTACCCACTTTTTGATAGCTTCCGCATGTGTTTATCTGTTGTGAGCACGAGCCTGACATTTTTGGTATCAGAGCTTAAACTGGGATAAGATCTATTCCTTTGATCACACTTGAGTCTAGGCACAGTGTTGCGTGTTGCATGTGCTTGACTTATGTGACTACGTGCTGCATAATTTTGTGTTATATGCTTTCTTTGCTGTATCTGTTCTGTTTTTCCTTATCCTGTTGAGTGTTTTAGATGCCGCCTAGACGTCGTGGTCGTAGTAGGGGGCTGTTCCAGGAATCAGGAGGACAGAATGAGGATCAGTATAGTGCGCCTAGTCATACTCTTGAGAGTAGTGGAGAGGAGGAGGCTGTAGCTCCGCCGGCTCCGGTAGAGAGAATGGATGTGGTCATAGCTCAGTTTTAGAGGATGAGTCCTCCTATCTTCAATGGCGATGACTCGAGTGAGGACGCGGATTCTTGGCTCCATAGCGTCATACATCTTTTTGATCGATCCAAGTATGACGACGATCTCCGGTTGAGGTTGGTGACCCTATTGTTGAGGAAGTCCGCAGAGCGTTGGTGGCGAGGTACGTCTAGTACCTTACTGGAGACTGGTGTTGGCATTACTTGGGACACTTTCTATCAGGTCTTCAGGCAGGAGTATGTCCCCGACTCCTATGTAGCTGCCCGTGAGCGGGAGTTCGAGTTCTTGGAGCAAGGTTCGTTGTCTGTGCGCGAGTACGCTCGCAAGTTTTCTGCTTTGTTGGCGTATGTTCCGCATGTTGCTGGCCGGGAGAGGGCCAAGAGCACCAGGTTTGTGGAGGGCTTGAATGGAGATCTGTACCAGAGCGTTTTGACAAGCAAGCCCAAGTCCTATACTGAGGCTGTGGATACTGCTATCCACATCGAGGAGGGCATGAAGATCCGTAGTGCGCGTAGAGCGCAGGCGGTGCAGGGTGGTAGACCCGCTGGTCAGGGAGCTCAGTCGTCCCAGAGTTCTCAGTCCGCGCATTTTCCTCAGCAGCAGCAGCAGCAGTTAGCTCAGCAGTCTGGCCGTCAGAGGTTTTGACCCCGCGGTCAGCAATTTAAGAAGAAGTCTGGTTCAGGGTCTTCTGGTTCTGGCAGTTCGAGTAGCAGCGGCTCTACTGCGGTGGAAAGCATTCTTCCATGCAGTGTGTTGGTGTGCAGGGTTCCTGCAACCTTTGTGGTCAGTATGGGCACTTTGCGAGAGTGTGCCCGACAGCTGGAGCACAGCAGACCGCGGCCCAGCCTCAGGGTCGTGGGGGTCAGTCTAGGGGCCGTTTGCAGCAGTTTCAGCAGCCCCGTTTTGGTGAGACTCCGTTTAGGCCGTTTCAGCAGCCTGGCCCTTCGCGTTTTGGGCAGTCGTCTCAGCCTTTCTTTCCAGGACCCCAGCAGGCGCAGGTTAACGCCTTTACGAGGGAGCAGGCCGAGGAAACACCGAGCCGGGTGATTGGAGGTACATGTCTTGTCTTTTGACTTTCCTGCTCGTGTGTTGTTTGACACCGGTGCATCTCATTCGTTTATTTCTGATTCGTCTGTTGTTGAGCATGGGTTGTGTACCGTCCCTTTGAGTGATGTTGTTTCTGTTTCTACCCCCGGTGGTGTAAACCTGTTCTCGCAAGAGATTTTGTTGGATAGTGTGCTGCGGTTTGGTGAGCATGCCTTGTTAGCGAATTTGATCCGTTTGATTCTTTGGGATTTCGATTGTATAGTTGGGATGGATGTGCTGTCCAACTACAGGGCCTCCGTGGATTGCTTCCATGGGATTGTGCGCTTTAGGCCTTTGTCTGGCGAGAAGTGGGACTTCTACGGCCAGGACTCGAGATCGAAGATCCCGTTGGTCTCCGCGATGGAGATGTTTAGCTTGTTGTCCTTGGGGAATACTGGCTTTATGATTTACGCTTTGGATGCTGGCTTTATGATCTATGCTTTGGATGCATCTTCTTCTTCCCGTGTGCAGCTCAGTGACGTTCCCGTGGTGCGACACTTTCCCGATGTGTTTCCGGAGGAGATTCCTGGTTTTTCTCTGAGGCGGGATATTGACTTCAGCATAGAGCTGGTGCCTGGCACAACTCCGATTTCACGTGCCCCTTATCGTCTGGTGACTGCGGAGTTGAGAGAACTCAAGGTGCAGTTGGACGATTTGCTGGAGAAAGGTTTTATTCGTCCTAGTATGTCACCGTGGGGAGCACCCAGCCCATTTTTAAAGAAGAAGGATGGCTCAATGCGGATGTGCATTGATTTTCGTCAGTTGAATAAAGCCACCGTGAAGAAAAGAATCCCGTTGCCGAGAATTGATGATCTGTTTGAT
>KV005660.1:122387-144428 GCA_001598015.1 Dorcoceras hygrometricum
GAGTTGTCTTCTCTGCATGACGTCTTTCACGTTTCCATGTTGAGGAAGTACGAGCCAGATCCGTCTCATGTGCTTGGAACTGACGAGGTAGAGCTAGATCAGTCTTTGAGCTATCAGGAATACCCTTTGCAGATCCATGGAAGAAAAGAGAAACAGTTGAGGAATACGACCATTCCTTTAGTAATGGTGCAGTGGAGCAAGCATGGTAGGGAAGAAGCTAATTGGGAGCTGGAAGAGAAGATGCAGTGCGAGTGGCCGCATCTGTTTGAGTAGCTGTTGAGCTATATTTTCCAGTAGCTAGTAGTTTTTGATGTTTTCCTTCCTTAGTTGTTGTGACTTGTTTGCTCAGTTATCTTGAACTCTTGGCCTTGTGTTGGGCGAGTTTCTGTTTAGTTTCTTGTTGTTGCTTCGAGTTTCAGTTGTTGTGTGGTGCTTTCAGAATTGTTGTTTGATTTCGAGGACGAAATCCTTTTTAGTGGGGGAGAAATGTGAGACCTGGATTTGTAATTGAGATTTATCATTGGAATGAATCGGTAATAGAGGTTCTGCTGGTTTAAGATCTCTATTTGAGTGTTTGAGTTGCATTCTCGGGTTCCATTTCGTGTGTTGAACAATTCTGGAGATTTTGTATTTTCGCTTACTTGAGGTACCTGCTGGGTGACGTGTCAGCTGGTTTTGTGAGCTAGCAGCTGGTCGGTGGTGAATCAAGCAGAAGCGCGTTTTAACGCGAGATTCCTGAAACGCCGTCGTTTGCGTGAAGTCTGGTTGCGTATGTTGTGATCAGCAGATGCTTTAGCGTAGTTGCGTTGAGGACTAAACGACTGCGTTTAGATTAGTTGGCGCGACGTCGTTTGGATGTTGCGTCTGGTACCAGCTGGTAGATTGTGTATGTGTGTCTGCTGGTTGTTCAGCAGATGTAGATGTCAACGCGAGTCAACCTTTCCTATAGCTCGAAGAGGAAATGTTGTCGTTTCGTTGTTGCGACTGGGAGTCCAGCTGCGAGTGAGTTTCGCCGCTGTTGCTTGCTGCTGGTATTTTCGCGAGAGCTAGCGACTGGATGACGTCAGTGGAGCGACGTCGTTTGAATTAGTTGCAACGCTGCGTTTTGAGGTTGCGACTGGAACCAGCAGAGAGAAGCGTTGCATTGTTTTGTTCTTGCGACTGGATACTCAGCTGCTGGTATAGTATGCGACGTCGTTTGAGTAAGTTGGTGCGACGCCGTTTTGAGAACCAGCCGTTAGTTATTTTATCGATTGTTGGAGAAATCAGCTGTTGGTTCTTGCGTCTGCTGGTTTGGGAAATTGTTGGTGTCGACTGGTTTTGTCGGTGGACAATAATTGGTATTGATTTCCAGTCATTGCAAGTGCTATTTATAGGAAGACTTTGTCTTCGAATTGTGGTATCAATTCCATACTTAGCAAATATTTCCAGCCTTTCGTTCCTTATCTTTCGAACCCTAGAACACTGTTCAGCCGTAAGCTTTCCGGTGATTTCCCGTCGTTTCCGGTGGTTGTTTTGCTCGTGCGAGGTAGCGTTGGACTCCTCTTGAGAATCTCTTCCAATTCATACCAGTTTTAGAAGCTGTAATTGGCTAGTCGAGGAACGCGAAGTTGCTGCCGTTCGAGTGTTGCGTCGATTTGGTAGAGCTACGTTCTGGTTTTCGGTGAGACCTTGTTCCTAGCCATAGTTTTTAAGCTTTCTATGTAATTGTTGAGGTATATGGAGCAGCTGGTCGAGTGAGACTCCCAACCGTGAGCTTGATTAGCAACCTGTTAGATTTACGTTGTGTATGCCGTGTGTTTAACAAGCTTTTACCAGAGTCTTCGGGAATTCTCAGCTAGCAAAACAGAGCTCAACAGGATAATGCGTGTATGCAAATGCAACAGCTGATATCATAACAACGCACAATCAATAACAGCACAGAGCATACACAGCAAAGCACATAATCCATGCTCAATCCTAAGTTGTAACAAGCTCACATCCATACTTCAATTCTCTGTGCAACAATTACTACAGCAGATTGCCACAATGACGTCCCGAGCACACAGATCTACCACCTGCTCAACGATAACACACAATTCCTCAGGGACCGAAGCACAGAATACAGCAGCTGGGAGTTACAAACTCCACCAACTCTAGTCCTACCTCTCTAACTCAACATAAAGCTCTAAACAAAGCTCAAAGGCAGGAACTTTACTTACCCCAACAAGCTAGGAGCGAAATCCGACGCTTATGCTAACAGACTACACAAGAGAGATGTCTTCGCACACCTCACCAGCTTCAAGCAAACGTTCGAAAGCAATATCCAAACGAAGTGTCTCAGCAAGAGGAGTCCAACGCTACCACTCTTACTCTTGTCGGAGCTGCCTACCGTCGGCAATCGAAGAAGATAAGGTTCGGTGAACAGTAGCTAGGGTATTGCGACATGATTTGGCAATCGGGAAAATATTCTAAGTATGGAAACTGGATACTCAATTTGAAGACCAAGTCCTCTAATACAAGCCAAGGCTGCTCACAGCTGAAGAAACGGTGCCCACCACACTTAATCTATCGCAACTGGTATTCCCGCTCGCAGATAGATCTTGCAACAGATCTCGCTCTACGTGAAAACAGATCTCTACTAACTCAAACGATGTCGCAGAGAACTACTGTCGCAACTGGACACATCACCCGCTACTCACTGCTGAACACTAACCAACATCTGTTAGCAACGCTACAACAGATCTCTCACACAGCTGACACTAACGCAACTCACAGCTGAGTCTTATTCGCTAATCCAAAAGGCTGTCGTTCCAACTAATCCAAACGACGACGTAGAACTACTCACTGCTGAAACACTCTAGCACGCTCTCTACTGCTCAGCGACAACAGATCTTGATACGACTGCTGAATACAACCACTACTGCTGACGTCAACAATGCTGAGCGCCAACATTCAGCGATGACTCGCGCTAACTGCTGAACAGATTCTGCGCCAACTCTAACTCTCTAGAACTGTTCTAAGTGCTAAAACAAAACCCGATAGCTTCTCCAAGCTCATCAACGCAAAGCTAATCTCAACAAGACCCGATTAATTAACTCAATTAATCTTATTAGCTTTCGGGTCTCACAGAATCTCCCACACCTCAAGAACCAATCCTTGATATTGACACACCTAGAAGATCTAAAAGGTTTCCTAGGGCTCCTGCAAGATAGGGTTTCCTGCTTGAAGGGGATCGAAGTGATCAAACTGTTGGATGTGATCCAAGAACCATCAAGGAGGCGATTTCCGATGCTGATTATAATTTGTGTCTTGAAGCAATGCAATCTGAGATTGAATCAATGCATTCGAACCAAGTTTGGACTCTTGTATTGACGAAGAGGGACATCACGTCATTTCTTAGTTGTTCGGCAGATTTGCTAGGTGAGCACTGTTCAGATGTCGTTGTCGCTAAAGCTTTAGTTGGTTGAGATGTCGAAGGTCCTGCCTCCAATCTGGTTTCTAACTCAAACTCATACGCATTTTTAGGTTCGCAAACAGATCATGAAGCTCCAACATGTTTAGGTCCTTAGACTCTCTCATGACCATAGTCTTGACGTCCCACTCCTTGGGTAATGCTCTCATCACTTTGAGTGCCAACTCTCGGTTGCTGTATTCTTTTCCCAGACTTGTTAGCTCGATCACCACAACACTGAATCGCACATCAAATTCCGTCATGATTTCGCCTTCTCGCATCTTGATTGACTCATACTTATTCTGGCCCACAGTTAGTTTGTTCTCCTTTCTTTCGTCATTGCCTTCGCAGATCTGGACCAGCTTCTCCCAAATCTCCTTTGTTGTAGCACAGTTTTTGATTTTGCTGAACATGTTCTTGTCCAGCGTCTTGTACAGAATATCCCTGGCCACATTAGATCTGGACCAGCTTCTCCCAAATCTCCTTTGTTGTAGCACAGTTTTTGATTTTGCTGAACATGTTCTTGTCCAGCGTCTTGTACAGAATATCCCTGGCCACATTATCCAAGTTCGATTTCTTCTTATCCTCAGAAGTGTATTCATATCTTTTCTTTTCTATCCACTCTGGTGCACCATCAGTAATGGCTATAGCAACAATGACAGACCACATATCATCATCTTGCGCGGCCAAGTGAACTTGCATCCTAATCTTCCAGTCGTCATATTCCTCCTTGGAAAACATAGGAGTTTTGTTGTGAGAGATTGTCATATTGAAAAGTATAAAGCGCAAAATATAAAATGTTCAATAACTGAGATAACGCAGGCTCTGATACCAATTTATAGGGTCAATATGGATCGAAAACATCCCTTGGAGTTCAAAAGGGGGGGGGGGTTGAATGAACTCCTTTGGATTTTTATTTTTCGAAACCTTAAAACTATTTTACAAGCGCCTCGCTTAACTCGGATCTGTGTTACCAGATTTGAGGTATCTTAGTTCAAAATATGATTTCTCGACTAACAAAAATATGTGCGGATATAAGTCGATTGATCAGAGAACAGTATAAGTAAATAAATGCAATAAGTAAAAGTATAAGGATCAGAGATTTGTTTCTGGAAGTTCGGATATCAATCCTATGTCTTCCCTTCTTCTTTTGCAGGAAGGTTCCACTAGAAGACTTTGATGTGTACAGACTCTGTAGACACCCAATCATCGAGTCGCGCTCCAAGTGAAGTCCTAGCAATCACCAAGTACACACATATGACACTGCTGAATTACAAACAACTTTTGATTTTTCGAACAGCTTAACACAGCAAGTTAGTTACGGACTAAATCTAAATAATACGATGAGAACAGTATTTTGAGTGCTGTAAATATCTCAAAGATAAACAATTAAGAACACTGGAATGTTCTTCGAGATTTAGACAACTGGGACTGAAAAATATCTATAAGCTCGGATTATCCAAGAAATTCGGAGCTTGAGAGTGCAAAATAAAATCAAGCGAGAGTTTTAACGATTTGCAGAACTCCCTCTCTGTTTGAAGTCTTCATCTATTTATACCCACCAATCTCAACGGTCTGTAGATACGAATCTCATCGAATCTCCATTTGTGCTCTGTACAAGGTAAACCGCGCTGTCATAGCTTGATTTGCTTGTTTACCAAACTGGATGACCAGCGTATCAATAATTCTGCGTAATGTGCGACTTACTCAAGATACTTTGATCTTGTTTCCTTAATTCAATTTTGACCGTTGTAAATCTTCTCAAGTGAACTAGCGTCTGAAGAAATTGAAGCTCTCATCTGTTGTAGTACTGAAATCTGAGTACTGCTCTGTTTCTCTTTATGAATATCTAAACTGTCTCCTTACCCATAGAGTTATCATATCTGAGATATCCCCTTTGTACTGTTAACGCTGTCACATATGAAGATTTTCCTGCTCTACTGACTCTATCAAGTCTGAAGTCTATTCTCATCTCCTATGCATATACTCAAATCTGAAATATACTTACTGAACAAATTTTACCCGGATCTATCACTGTAGCATCTGAATCAAAACTGAATACTCTCAAATCTGAGTTCCTGACCCGTTAACTGAAATAATCCTGAATACTTGATTCTGATAGGCTTGATAACTGGAATCTGAATCTCTATAGTTCTGAATGATCAAATATGAGTCTCTGAAGCAAAATCTCCAACCCGATACCTGAAATCTGAGACAACTGTTTCAAAAGCTTTCGAATCTGAAAAATGCTTACTGTTAACTGTGACTGTCCAGATCTGATTACTAAGATTCAGTTCTTTTCTTGTGTTTGTTATCACCAAAACTTATAAATTTTATCTTAACAGGTAGGAAATATTAAACAATATTTAAATTCCCTTAGCTTCATGATTTTATCGAATAAACGTTTTTTATGATCAATTCAGAATTCATGGACTAACATTCTCTAATAGTGCTTCCAGGTCATTGGAGAGGCTAAGGCCCACTTAAAAGACCAACTTTCTAAGACAAAGCAATGCCCCTCAGTGAGACAGCCGGTACAAGCCATTTTTTAAGCCGACCTATGAAGGACTCTCTTAGATTATGTTTTGTCACATGTCTTCATAATTATCAATAAACTATGTTCCTTCAATTTAATCATGGAACTTTAATATTGAGCTAAATTTTTAATCACATTTAAAATGAGGGATTTTTATTTTGAAATTTGGTCTCAATAATTTTAAATCAAATTTAAAATTACCGGATTCAACAGATATATATCACATATATAATAGGGATGATCGATAACCGAGAGCTATGCCATCCGTGGTTGCCAAGCACGGATCTAGGTCCAATCCTAGGTGATATGCAATATGCAAATGCAATCCTATTACATAAGCTTAGTTTGACATGTCTTCGGTCATTAATATCTTTGATCATTATCTCCATCGTCTTCAAAAATATCTCCCACTAAGTCTAATATTTACATTCAAATATCCATGACAAATAGGTATACATTTGAAGGGATTAGAACGGGTCATAAACCAGGCCCACTTTGATATTATTACAACAATATTAAAACCAAGTAATGTAAAACCTAGCATACACCTAACACATGGGTCATGACTCTTGATCATCCCAAATAACATTATTTATTCAATTAATTCAATTAATTGATATAAATAAAATAAACAAATCAAATTTGCTTATATGCAACAAAATCATATTTTTAATATAAAATCATATTTTATAAATAAATTCACATTTTGGTATTTTAATTGCATCAAATTATTTTGGGCTTAAAACAATTTTAGATCCAATATCTCAAAATTTTTCAAAAATAATTTTGTCCAACCAAAAAGACCGATAGCAAGTATCGACCCAAAAACTCGTCGGGTCGCACAGGACAGGCACGGAAAAACCCTAGGAATCAAAATTTTCCGCCTCAGCACCGCCGCACGCGTGCTGCACGCCGTGCGCATCACCTTGCATGCACGGATGGCGGTCTGCTATGCGACCAGCGCGTGCAGGAAGAGCGGTGGGCATGCGCAACCCCTTGCACGACGTGCACACAGTGCTAGCATCTCTCTGTGCGACAAGCACGCAGAGGTAGGTCGGCATGTGTGTGCAGCGGCCTACGCTACGTGTGGGCGCGACGTGCGTGCAATGACCATCGATGCAAGCGCCTGTGAAGCACACCTATCTGCATGATACGAGCTACGATCTGCGCGTGGCAGGTGCATGCACGTTGTGCATGACGTGCGTGCATCGTGCGGCGCGATGTGCTCGCGCTTGGCGGCGGCGGCGGGCACGCTGTGGACGGAGGCGTGATGCCGAAAACTTTTATTTGTTTTAAAAAAAACATGATTTTGATGCTATTTAGGCAGAAACCATGTATTTACAGATCCGAGCCTATGCTCTGATACCACTGTTGGTGCAGCGGCAGATCTAGATCCCTCTCACGAGGCGCAGTGGAAGTTTGAAATTGAATTTTCGAGAACAGTCAATACATGAAATATAAATCAAAACACACACAGGATGTTTAGGAAATTACCTCGGGCGACTAGGGGTCTGGCTCCGACTCTTCCACAAGGGAGATAGCTTCAACGGTTGGCTGGTGATGAACGCCTTATCCTGTCTACGACCGAAATATCAATTCCTTCGCTGGTTCGCACTAGAGAACCAGAGAAAGTTCATTGGCTGAATGTCCACGTCGAGAAGGTTGGAAATAAAATACCCAAGCCCCTATTTATAGATTTTCCATGGGCTTAAACCAGGTTAATGGGCCTGGGTCAGGCCCACGCCCAGGGAACATTGGTTTCAAGTCCATCTTTGAGGCTTCATCATAATCATGATCGACGATCATATCTGTAAATCTAGAGTAGCTATTGATTCGATTATCATAGCAACATCACCCCATGGCAACATCGACGATCATCATAGAAACATCACCCCATGGTCCCCTACGTATCACTGATAGTTCCTGCAAGAATCAGTTGGTCATGGTTAGCTTCAGTACGGTCCTTTGAGCTCTAATATCCCTATCTAATCAACGACCATTGGTAAATCGAGAGTAGCTAGAGATTCGATAGTCATGCATACATCTTGGAGATCAAATAATGACATCGCATGTGCTACTAGGTAAACCCATTTACCTAAAACACATCTAGTACTCTGGCCACATATTTGTCACACTATTATCTCCTCAGATAGTATAGGATATCCACGCAAAAGGGTGAGCGGTGAATCCTTGACAACGAAGCATCAACTCCTATATGCATCGGGACCTCACCCAATCCTGCCACCTGATGATCCCATCAGAATCAGTAAATGAGTCAAAGTGAGGCACCTATCATGTAGAGTCTCAGCGGTGTTTTGAGTAATGAGGACTAATTTGTACAACCAAGACCTCGGACTTAATTCACTCGACAAATGATAACCACTTGGAATGTTCGAACGTGGGTAGTTTGATAGATCAATAGGTCACTATCCGTCTGCATGCTCAGAACATCACTATGGTCCCTACCAATGAAACGTGGTACTTTGCATCACAGATTCTAGTCTCAAGCTCGAGCGGCCCTTATCCTCTTTTGGATGGCCCAATCGATTAGTAACTCATTTAGAAAACATGGTGACTATTAGATGTGTTTCATGATAGCCATCAAATCCACTATCACATCTAACATACACTATAGTGCGTTTAAGGTCTTTATCCAACAATTGTTAATCTTAATAATAAGATAAATAATGCAATAAAAAATGCTAATTTCATAAATAAATCGTTTTACATAGATTCAACAATAACCCACATGCCACAAGTTGGCTAGTATGACACCGAATCTAATTACTCTTATTGCCAACCTC
This sequence comes from Dorcoceras hygrometricum, assembly GCA_001598015.1. Classification (NCBI taxonomy): domain Eukaryota; kingdom Viridiplantae; phylum Streptophyta; class Magnoliopsida; order Lamiales; family Gesneriaceae; genus Dorcoceras; species Dorcoceras hygrometricum. The sequence continues at coordinate 131,161 of KV005660.1, forward strand.
CTCAGGTACCGCAGTCTTCGAACCATCAGAGGTTTAGGACAAGAGGGAAACAATTCAAGAGCACGGGTTTGAGTTCTTCTGGTTCGGACAGTTCTGGTGGAGCGAGTTCGATGGAAGTGATGTGAGGACTGTAATTATCTAGTTTAACTAAGGGCGTGTTGCGAGCAGATTTGAGGAAATAGCTCGGTTTGGTTATGTAGTAATTAACGAATTAGTCAAATCTGAATGGTGATTTAGTCCCGAGAGGTATCTCGTGCTGAGTAAGCTGTTAAGGAGCTTCGGATTTGACTTATAAGTGTATCTGGTGTGAATTGTTGAGTGAAGGAGAGAGTACGCTTGGGGTAGATTTGGTGTATCGGGTGTAGATGGAGTTCAGATTTGGAGAATACTCCGCGTGAGTGTTTAGAGGCGCTGTGAAAATCGGTTTGTTTCACGGTTTGAGTAGACCGGTTCGTAGTTTTTCAGATTTGAGTAAGATCTTGGTGTCCGGATCTGACCCTCGTCTGTATGAGTGAGTTGTCCTGTGCGGGAGACGAAACGATGTCGTTTTGGATTACCGGGTGGAAGTCGGCTGAGCATAAGCAATACGATGTCGTTTGGCATATACCAGATTTGTCATTGGCTGAGTATGATCAATGCGACTTAGTTTAGCAAGCATCAGATTTGATGAGAACTGGACCCCGGTGCGACGTCGTTTGGGTGGCAATCAGATTTGTTTAACGTAGAGGAGTAAAAGCTGGTTGAGTGCTCAGATCTGAGTTGGTCGGTGGAACTGTAGCGTTGACTGGAGAATATATATATGTGTTGACCAACACTTAGCAATTTGAGACCCGATAATTCTTATCTTATTCCTCAGAGAGCTATCGACTTACATCTGATTCCAAACCCTTACTGTTCATTCGACCTCTTTTTCCTCCAATTACAGTCGATTTACGCCGCCGTTTGGAGCAATATTGGTGGCGCTGAGCTCATCTTCTTAAGATCTTTCGATTGATACAATTTTGGAGAATTGAGTCGTCGAGATGAGGGAGAGCGAAGTAGTGCCATTAGTTCTTTTGTTCTTGAGCAGCTTTGAATTTGAACTTGTAGGCAGCTTATGTCGGATTTACAGATCTGGGCTGGTTGTTGGAGCTGTGTTCTGATGCGTGAACACTGGTTGTGTGCCATGTGTGATCTGTCGAGGTATTAGCTTCTTAGAGGAAGGTACAAATTGAGCGTATTTTAACAGCTCTGATATCAGCATGAGAATATTTCCTGTGTAGTTGAGTTGCTGTGGTTATGTGCTGACATTGATTGGTTGTTTGATGATTGTGCTTAATTATTATGCATTTTGTGAGATGATGTTATCTTGCATTCATGCATAGCATATTGAGACTGTTCCCTTGTGAACTTTTATAAGTTGTGATCGGCAGGCTAAGTGGTCGTGCTTGAAAGGTCCAAAGTTTTCACTATATAGTGCTGGCCGGCTGAGTCGTCGTGCCTGAATACCACTAAATTTGGATGGGCGGCTGATTTTTCGTACCTGAATATCACAGGATTATGATCTTGCACAGCTGATTCGTTGTGCCTTGTTTACTAATGATTCTTGGTATCCCATATGCATTTCACGTATGGAATATTGCATGTATGATATGATTACTGTTTTCTTGATTCTCTTCGTACTGATGTTTGACCTCGTTTTATTTTCCCGTTTTTAGGCTGCGTTGATCTGTGTTGGCCTTTGCAGGATTCAGGTAATCCAGCTGGACTGAGTGGAGCGTCAGCTGGTAGATCCCCGTTTTGAGTCCCAGTTATTTATACTATGTATTGAACAGGGGATGTCTGTGTTATTATGTATTTGGGGATCCGTATTTGTGTTTTACATGTTGGTTTTGGCATACTTGGATTTATTTGTATGTTGTTGTGGTTTGCGTTTTCGAATTAAAAACCTTATTTTGACTATTTTGAGATGATATTTTGGATCAGGCCCAAAACGAAAATTTTAGCCCATATTTTAAGCTTCCGTGAATATTTAGATTAATTGAGTAATTAATCTATGTATTAGCGCACCGGGCTTGACAAGTGATCTGTGGTCAGTGCGGTAGCAGGCATATAACTGATCAGTGTCTTGGAGTGCAGGGCGCCTGCCATATGCGTCTCGATAGTTAAAGCCTCACGATACTAGGTTTCCAGTTAATGACTTGGAGTTGGCTGCCATCGAATTTGGCTTGAATATTTGGCGCCACTACTTGTATGGAAATAATTTGTGATCTTCACCGACCACAAGTGCGTGAAGCATATTTTCACTCAGTCCGATTTGAATATGAGACAACTTTGGTGGATGGAGTTGCTCAAGGACTTCGATTGCAAGATTCAGTACCAGACTGGGAGAGTGAACTTTGTTGTAGATTCTTTTAGTAGGAAAGGCCAGCCTGTGATGCTAGAAGCATTCAGTATTTCTAAAGTTCACGAACATTTGAGTATTTCAGGATAGAGTTTGCAGCCTAGTGATGATTTCTTTGTAGTTTCTTCATTTTATGTTGAACCACAGATTGTTGCGGACATTAGAGCAGCGCAGAGTACTGGCCCGTATATTCATGAGTTGAAGTTGAAAGCCCAATCAGGTCAGTCAGATGTTTTTACCGTTGATTTTGATGGTTGTTTGATGTTTCGAGGTAGATTGGTATTTCCAAACCTGATCGATATGAAGGAAACCATCCTGAAAGATGCCCATTCCAGTCGCCACAGCGTGCATCCGGGTGAGAAAAAGATTTATCATTCCCTGAGATCAATATTTCTGAATTAATAACTCAATGCTTGAACTGCCAATAGGTCAAGGCTGAGAGAAAGAGACCTGGTGGTATGCTTCAGATTTTAGAGGTGCCCTAATGGAATTGGGAGCACATTGCTATGGATTTCGTTGCCCATTTTCCTCGTTCAAGGAAAGTTTGTGATGTGATTTGGGTAGTCATTGATATACTATCTAAGTCAGCCAACTTTTGCCCTATGTCGTGACGTGTTCTGTGAAGAAAATGGAGAGACTACGCGTCGACTATGTGGTGAGTTTGCATGGGGTGCCGGTGTCGATAGTGTTCGACAATGATCCTTGGTTTACTTCCCAATTTTTTAGGATCTTGCAGGCTGCTTTGGGTTCTAGATAGGCTACGATTATAGTGTATCATCCCCAAATAGATGGCCAATCTGATCGGACCATACAAACTTTAGAGAATATGCTGCGAGTTCTAGTGATATATTTCAGTGGTGGTTGGCAGTATTCCTTGTATTTGGTAGAGTTTACATACAACAATAGCTACCAATTGACCATCGGGATGCCACCATTTGAGGCTTTGTACGGAAGGAAGTGCAGATCACCTATTTGTTGGGAATAATTGGGGAGAGACAGTGGTCTTCACCAGATTTTGTGCAGCATATGAAGGCTGCGCAAGATCGCCAAGCCATTTATGTGAATAAAAGGCGTATGCCTTTGGAGTTTTAGGTTGGGGATCGACTGTTTCAGCTAGTTTATCCTTTCAATAGCATGATGAGATTCAGAATATGGGGTAAGTTAGCTCCTAGATTCATCGGTCCGTATGATATTATCGATCGGATTGGATCTTTGGCGTACAGATTGCAATTACCGACTGAGTTGTTGTCGATGCTTGATGTGTTTCATGTGGGAATGATGAGGATATATGAGCCGGATCCTTCGCATGTGTCGAGAACCGATCAAGTTGAGTTGAACCAGACCCCGAGCTACATTGAATATCTAGTGAGGATTCTGGACATAAAGGTGAAGCAATTGAGAAATCAGACCATACCTATGGCTATGGTGCAGTGGAGTAAACATGGAAACAAACAGTCTACCTAGGGTGTGGAAGCCGAGATGAGACAAGAGTGGCCTCACCTATTTGAGTACTAATTTATTCCATGTGTTTTGTTGGTAATCTGGTTGTGTCAGTTTGATAAGTTTGGCAGTCTGTGCTGTGATCTTTGCGGGTTGTTATGTTAGATTTCGAAGATTAAATCTTTTCAAGGAGGGGAGAATGTTAGAAATGTGATTATAGAAGGTAATTAGTGGCTTAATCGGATCAGATTAGTGGAGTATTAGCCTAGGTTTAGCTGTTGGAAGTATCATAGTTGGCAGGGACCAACTCAGGAGCAAGCTGATCAATTATTCTGTGTTAAGATGATGGTGAAAGCTGTTTCAGGTTCAGTTTAGGTCAGCACTGTTGTGAACTGATAGGGTTTTTTGTGATAACTGTTATTGCGGGTGATTTGAGTTTCGTCTTGTGTGTGCTGGAATTTGGGTGTTAGGATAAGCTTAGAAATTGCTCGTTTAGTAGGAATCAGCAGTCGTGAGCTGATCTGTTGTCGTGTGCTGATATAAGAAGTGTAACTGATTTAAGAGTGTATGTCGAGCACTGACCATTGTAATCTGAGTTGACCATCGTGAGCTGCTCCAAGTAGGCATATTGATCTAGGAGCGTCGCGATCTTATTTGGATTTTGTAAGCTTAATAGAGAATCCTATGCTGAATTGGAAGGGTGCGATCTGACCTAAGGTTGTGCAAGTTGTCTGGTAGTACTGTGCAGTAAAGCATGCGCTAAGCTCGTGTGATCTGATCTTCTTTATTGAATAGGCAGAGGGTTGCTCTGAGTTGATATAAAGTTTTGTAGTTAGGCGTAATCTGGATTCAGCTTTGGGAGAGCGTTCTGATATTAGTAGCAAGATCGGGGACATTTTGTTGTGTTGATCGGTGAAATCAGCTTGGGCGTAAGCTGATGGTAAGAACAGCTTTTGTGAGAGCTATTGGTGGCATTTGGGCCAAACGTGAGCCGAGTGCATGACCAGATTAGGCGAAAGCTGTTTGAATAGTGCAAGCTGACCAAGCCTGATCGAATCTATTGGTGTGATCGGATACTACGATGCATGCTGTGAACTGTTTCTTGTGGTCAGATCAGGCGTGAGCTGATCTGCTTCTGCTATGATAGATGGAACGTAATGTTAGCGTGCAAGAGCTGAATCGCGTGCGAGAGCGTGATCTGTTTGTGAGAGTGATCTGTCTTTGGACATGATTTGTTGGGAGCGAGAGCTGAATTGATTACACGTGTTGAGCTGCATGCCTAAGATGGATACAATGTGTATGCCAGGATGATCTGAAAACACTGTAGCTCAGATCTGAGGAACTTAAGTATATATATCCACTCGTTGACCAACACTTAGTAATTTTTAATCCACAAGTACCATATCTTCTCTAAGTGACCGACAGATAATTCTCAAACCTTCATCGTTGTCACTGTTCATTTGACATGTAATTTCCCGATCTTCGGAGATTGGCCGATCAGTTTTGTGCGAAGGTGCTAAGATTGGATTCCTTACTTCAGCTCTAAAAACCCATACCAGTTTGGAGTTGTGAGGAGGCCGAACTGCGACAGCAAATAGAAGCTTCGAGATCTGTTACTCTCGATTTTCAGCCGCGTTGAGTTTGGTTTCTGGTAAATGAGGTTTTAAGTGTTGTTTTGAACCTTAATTGTTATTATTTGATATGGGTTTTAATTATGAGGTTGAGTAGGAGCTGGCCATATTTTCGAGTTTCTGTTGTGAGCTGTCTGATCTTGAAACAGAGCTGATTTCGTAGATATGTTTACAGATTTGTAGCTCTCTTGTGGTTTCTGGCATGATTTCTCCACCCGGAGCTGTTGGCCATGAGTTGTGCGTTGAAGGTGGTATGAGTTGTTCTGACCGTGAGCATTAATGAGGTATTTTGGTAAGATCTCAACAAGGTACAAATTTATCTTCTATTTAAAGCTTTGAGATAAGCATGGGAACGTATCTATGGCTATGTGTTGAGTTGTCAAGCTGATTTTCATGTGTATTTTGTGTTGTGTTGTCGATCTGTACTGCGTGAGCTGATGTTGTATGTGTTGTGCTATGTATTTGCAATGATTTGCATACATACATATCATGTTGAGCTTGAATCCTTTGAGAACGATTGTTGATGATGATTAATAGTACAAGTATGTTGTTTTTTAAATTAAAATGAGGTGCGTTGTCCGTCTCCCGTGACCTCGACTCCCCGATGCGAAATTTGTGTCGCCATGAGGACCAGTGGGTAGCTTCCACCCCTCGAATATCTAAAAGGCACCAGTTGGGTTGAGCTTGATGATTGTGCTACTGGTACTGCATGTGGAAACGACCGGTTAGCTCTCATACTCTCACATGCATTGTGGCCACTGAGTTTTGATTTCCAACTGAGTCATTGTGCTTTGGATTCTGATGATTCTTTGTACCTCTCATGCATTGCACGAGATGATATGTTGCATGTTTTATTTGAATGATGTTTTATGATTGTTCTCTGTACTGAGTTTTTACCTCGTTTGTTTTCCCTTAGGGCCAGCTGGTGGTGCCCCATAGGCGTTGTGTGTCCCAGTTATGCATATATTGTATCGAGTCATTGCCAGGGATGACCTGTGTTAATGTTTTATTGTTGATTCAATTGTTGAGTTTATATATATAAATATGTGGATGTTGTGATGATGTTGGGTTTTACTCTTGGCTTCTGAATCAAAGTTTGGATTTTAAGTATGTGAATATTTTGAATGATGTAACACCTGTACAGTACAAAAGAAAATTTTAACCACTTTTTAAGTTTTCGTATTTTACTATTAAATATGTGCTTATTTCTGCATTATGAGCACCGGGCCTGACAACCGGTCAACACTCGTGATCTAGCCCAGTACTGTTCCATCAGATCAGCACGTCGTGCTCGATGCAGTTTGAGCTAGCAATTCAGCTCACCGCTCATGCAAGCAGTTTAGCTTGCACCCAAACCGCATCACCCGAAATATCTCGCAAGCAAGCTGCTTCACTCAAGCTCGCCCGATCTGACCCCACTAAAAGTGAATTATCCAATTTAATTAGTCCTGATTAATCTTTCGGGCCTCACAGTTGTAGAGCCAATCTGTAGGAAGGTGCAAAAAATAGTACGTCTTAGCTATAGTCGTACTTCCTTCACCAGCCAACCACTGACCTCAAGACTGGTTAGGAAAGGATGGGTTTGAATAGGATTCCAACGGTACCAACCTTGATCCAAACTGAGTGGTCGATCTCCGGTTATCGGGAAAATTATGTGGGTCGGTTGAACAGTGACAAGGGCTTCAAAGGGGTATCAGCTCGGGCTCTCAAGACCACACGATATATCTCGTACAGATAAAATGGCTAACACATGAGTTTATAACTTATTAAATATTTGAAGTATCCCAGCATTAAACCTTGGAACTAATCTACAGGAAAACAAATCAGCACGGACCTCTAAGCTGACACCCAGCTGTCAGGCCTCGTGCTCATATCAGAGTAAAAACACACAAACACATGCGAAAGCTATCAAAAAGTGGGTAAAATTTTTGCTTTTGGCCTGACAGTTTAAACAATATAATTTAAAATACCACGATAATCAAAATATATCCCAGTTTATAAAAACAACCAAACGCAGGCTACCAGCCAACAACAACAGTATAGCATAACAACAAGAACAACATGTATCAGACTCCAACAACTGGATACAACAACGAAGCACAGGGCATCCCCCTGGCTAACTGTACTGATACATATAAATACGCTACACGCAACTGGGATACTCTAACCACCTCCTGGGGCTCCACCAGCTGGGTTAAAACCACGACCAGCTGTAAAACCTGGGTTCCCTGAAAACAACACAAGCAAGGAAAACAACCAAGCCCCAGAGGGACATGGGGTAAAACCCCAGTACGGAGAGCAACTGAAACAGCTAAAGGAAATGAATAAGATAAAATGCAGATTCTATGCATGAGACACCGGGTAACAGCTGAAGGCTACAACTGAACAGGGAGCCAAGGAACTCAAACATAGCTCCAAAAGGTCTGCAACGAATCAGTGGCCACGGGGTGTGTTCAAAGTGTGGTAATGAGCCACTCTCCTTGACACTACACCCAAATACCAGATGCATCAAACAACTCAACCTGTCGTTGCCTCGCCCATGAACTATGGTAGTTAACCACTCGGCGCATGGTGGCTAACAGATCCCAGCAGGGAGATGAGAGTGTGGTATTGCCGCTCGTCCTCGCATCCTGGTAAGAAACAACAGCAATATACAAGATACGAAGCTACAAGATACATTACACGAGGGATCTGAAACAATGCGTGAACAATGCGTGTATGCACATCAATAAAACAGCTAGCATAAACACAAATGCTCAGCAAGCAACACACAGCCATGTTCACCGAAACATCCCAGCAATCTCACATTAATCTCACGCCAATTCCAAGCTACATCAAGCTCAAATCCGTACCTTCCAATTCTGCTAAAAGCTCACCACAACAAGGCCCGTGAAATCTGATTCCAACCTGCTAAAATCACACGCAAGGTTTCAGGGAAAATACAACCAAAACTAATGGCCCTGCACAAGAACTCACGGCTGGAATTTCACATACACAAACCAACCTTCAATCCTACCCAAAAAACTTAACAGGAAGCTTAAAACAAGTACAGGAACAAGATCTCAAAGCTAAATCAAAAAGTTACCTGCAAACACGAAACGCACGAATGTGAGCAGCAACTTCGTGCTTTTGCTCCAGCCAACTACAGCCTCCAAAATGGGTATGGAAAGAAAGAGCTTTTCAAGAGGAATCCAATGCTACCTCAAACGTGAAAAACGAAGACCGGAATCAACGGGAATCACCGGAGAAGCTCACGGTGAATAGTGATCGAGGGTTTGAAAAACAGAGAACGAAATTCGGGTAAATTTTGCTAAGTATGGGATCTGGTGAAATAAAACGAAACCAAACCTTGCTTCTTATATAAACGCGAGAAATCTGGTTAATTATTCCACCGACAAAAACAGATCCCTCAACAATCTAACGCATGCGCTACATTGCTCAAAAGCCACGGTGAAGTTTGATTTCTAAAACCCAAGTACGCTGGAAGCTGGAAAATGGCGCTAAAGCTAAAACAATGTCGCACAGCAACACGGTAAAATCTGGAAATTCTAACACTACCGCGGATATGTCTGAACACTAAAACTAACGCTGGAAAGGTCTGGACAATTTACACACTAGGCGCTAACACTTGCGCGCTACACCAACACGACGACGTAGCGGAGAAGTCTGGACAACAAGCGTTAAACGCTAAACGCTTCCTCAATCAACAGATCTCATCCCACGCGACCAGATCTCTCACGCTAGCTCAATACGGCATCGCACCATTTTAACTAAATGGCGTCGCGTTGCAATAACACAAAACACACGGGGCAGATGTCTACATAAACAAGCGCAACAGATTTCACCTCTACACAGGAAATCCAGACTTCACGAAACAACGGCGTTTCCGCTCCTACGCTACAAAACACGCTGCGCAAAAACAAAGGCACCAGCGACCAGATTTCTCAAGAAACCAGAACAACTTTCACCAAAACCGAGCAGACCTCTCAAAACCAGATTTCTCACTCGAAATATCGAAAATATCAAAATTTCAAGAATTGTTCTAAACGTGATTTCCGACCCGAAAATGCAAATGAAACCATCCAATAGAACTCCGAACACCCAGAATTCTTTAAAATTCGATTAATCCAACAATTAATCTTTATAACAATTTCAGGTCTCACATTTCGCCCCCACTAAAAAGGATTTCGTCCCCGAAATCACAACAACTCTGGAGCCACAACACAGCAACAGAACACCAAAACAGAACTTCGCTTAACACAAAACCAAGAGTTCAAGATAACTGAGCAAACAATTAACAAAAACTAGGGAAGAAATACAACCAAAAGCTACTACTACTGGAAATTTAGCTCAACAGCTACTCAAATAGATGCGGCCACTCGCGCTGCATCTTTTCTTCCAGCTCCGAAGTAGCTTCTTCCTTGCCATGTTTGCTCCACTGCACAATCACTAACGGAATGATATTATTCTTCAACTGTTTCTCTTTTCTGCCAAGGATCTGCAAAGGATATTCTTGAAACTCAACGTCTTATCTAGCTCAACCTAGTCAGTTCTAAGCACGTGAGACGGATCTGGCTCATACTTCCTCAACATGGAAACATGAAAGACGTCATGAAGAGAAGACAACTCTGGCGGCAACAAAAACCGATACGCTAAAGGGCCAATCCTCTCAACAATCTCATAAGGTCCGACGTAACGAGGGGCTAACTTTCCCTTGCGTACAAAGCCATCACACTAGTGAAACAGAGAAACTTTAAGAAATACACGATCACCAACCTGAAACTCAAGAGGTCGATGCCTCTTATTGTCATAACTGGCTTGGCGATCCTGGGCAGCTTTCATTCGCTGTCGAATAAGATCAACATGATCTTTCATTTGCTGCACAAAGTCCGGGGCAGATAGCTGCTTCTCCCCCACTTCTTCCCAACATTCTGGCGATCTGCACTTCCTGCCGTACAAAGCCTCAAAAGGCGCCATGCCAATCGTCACCTGATAGCTGTTATTGTACGAAAACTCCACTAAAGACAACACGTCTTGCCAGCTACCTCCAAAATCCAACACAACAACTCGTAACATATCCTCCAACGTCTGGATAGTTCTCTCGGATGGGCCATCTGTCTGGGGATGATACGTTGTGCTCATAGCCAATCTGGTACCCAAAGCTGTTTGTAGACTCTTCCAAAACCTGGAAGTAAACCTTGGATCTCGGTCTGAAACGATTGAAACAGGCACACCGTGCAGTCTAACAACAAAATCAACGTACAACTTCGCCATTTTCTTCAACGAGAAGGTCATACCGTAGGGAATGAAATGCGCAGACTTCGACAGTCGATCTATAACCACGGGCCATCTGTCGTGGGGATGATACGTTGTGCTCATAGCCAATCTGGTACCCAAAGCTTGTTTGTAGACTCTTCCAAAACCTGGAAAGTAAACCTTGGATCTCGGTACTGAAACGATTGAAACAGGCACACCGTGCAGTCTAACACAAAATCAACGTACAACTTCGCCATTTTCTTCAACGAGAAGGTCATACCGTAGGGAATGAAATGCGCAGACTTCGACAGTCGATCTATAACCACCCAAATAGTATCGCATCCTCTGCTGGTACGAGGCAGATGCGTCACAAAATCCATCGCTATGTGCTCCCAATTCCATTGGGGAACTTCCAAACTCTGCAACAGACCACCGGGTCTCATCCTTTCGGCCTTAACCATCTGACAGTTCAAACATCGAGCAACAAATCCAGCAATGTCGCTCTTTAGTCCAGCCCACCAGAAGTGCGGCTTCAACGCATGGTACATATTCCGTGCACCAAGATGAACACTGTGCCTCCTGCAGTGCGCTTCCCGAAGGATCTCCTTATTCAAATCAACGAGGTTAGGCACAACCAACCTGGCACGAAACCTCAAGCAACCATCGGAAAAAACAGAATAATCCTCCAGTTCGCCAGCCCTGACCTTCAACTTCAAATCATGGATGGAAGGGTCAGTCCTTTGAGCTGCTCGAATAATAGAAAGAATCTATGGCTCCACTTGGAAGGAAGAAACCACAACAGAATCCTCAACCGGGAAAAATCTCCAACCGATAGTGTTAAGATGCTCTTGATCCTTAGAGATGTACAACGAAGCAAGCATCTCACTAGCCTTCCTGCTCAAAGCATCGGTCACTAAGTTCGACTTCCCAGGCTGGTACTTGATTTCACAATCAAAGTCCTTTAGCAGCTCCATCCACTGACGTTGTCTCATGTTCAAGTCAGGCTGCAAAAACAGATACTGCAAAATCTTGTGGTCCGAGTACACCACAAATTGCTCGCCATACAGGTACTGACACCAGATCTTCAACGCAAAGACCACGGCTGCTAGCTCCAAATCATGGACTGGATAACGAGTCTCGTGCGGTTTCAACTGCCGTGAGGCATACGCAATGACTCGACCATTCTGCATCAAAACACAGCCCAATCCATTGAGCGAAGCGTCAGAACAAACAACGAATCCACCCGATCCGGACAGCAGAGCCAACACAGGCACAGTAGTCAGCTTCTCCTTAATCAGTTGAAAGGCATTCTCGCACTGCTCAGACCGCACAAACCGCTTGTCCTTCTGGGTCAATTGAGTCATCGGCTTTGCTATACTAGAAAATCCTTCGATGAAACGATGGTAATAGCCCACCAGACCCAATAAACTGCGAATCTCGGACACATTTCTGGGATGCTCCCAGTTCAGAATAGCATCAACCTTACTGGGATCCACCGAAATCCCCTCGGCTGAAATAACATGACCCAGAAATACAACGTGATCCAGCCAAAATTCACACTTGGAGAATTTAGCATACAACTGCTGCTCTCTCAATCTCTGAAGGACAATTCCCAAGTGCATTTTGTGCTCCCTCGGAGTCTTCGAATAAACCAAGATGTCGTCAATGAAAATAATCACAAACTGTTCTATGAACTCTCTGAAAACCCGGTTCATCAGATCCATAAAGACTGCAGGTCCGTTGGTCAACCCAAACGGCATCACCAAAAACTCAAAATGTCCGTACCTCGTACGAAACGCAGTCTTCGCGACATATTGATCCCTCACTCTCAGCTGATGGTACCCTGATCGTAGATCAATCTTTGAGTACACCGCAGAACCTTGCAACTGATCAAACAGATCATCGATTCTCGGTAACGGGTACTTGTTCTTGACAGTGGCTTTGTTCAGTTGGCGAAATCAATGCACATCCGCATTGAGCCATCCTTCTTCTTCACAAAAAAAATGGGCGCTCCCCACGGCGACATACTAGGTCGGATGAAACCTTTCTCCTGTTAGAGTAGATTCCCAACTAGCCAACTTGTGGCGTGTGGGTTTTTTATTGACTCTTGTACAAACGATCTTTATGTATGATATTCGCACTTTCTAATATGGCATTCTTTACTTTCATTATGTGTGTAATGATTTACAATTGTGTTGAGTAAAGACCTAGAATACACTAAAGCGTATGTTAGATGTGAAAGTGGGTATGACGGCTATCATGAAACACATCTAATAGTCGCTGTGTACTCTAAACGTGTTCCTAGTCGATTGGGCCGTCAAAATAAGTATAAGGCCGCCCGAGTTCGAGACTAGTATCTGCGATGCGAAGTACCATGTTTCATTGGTAGGGAACATTGTGATGTTCTGAGCATGCAGATAGATAGTGACCTGGTGATCTATCGAACTACCCTCCTTCGGACTTTCCAAGTGGTTACCATTTGTCGAGTGAATAAGTCCGAGGTCTTGGTTGTACTGATTAGTCCTCACGACTCGAAACGTCATTGAGACTCTACATGA
>KV005660.1:161772-182953 GCA_001598015.1 Dorcoceras hygrometricum
ATTCTGAACACGTTCCTAGTCGATTGGGCCGTCAAAATGAGGATAAGGCCGCCCGAGCTTGAGACTAGCGTCTTCGATGTGAAGTACCATGTTTCATTGGAGGGGACATTGTGATGTTCTAAGCATGCAGATGGATAGTGACCTGGTGATCTATCGAACTACCCTCGTTCGGACTTTCCAAGTGGTTACCATTTGTCGAGTGGATAAGTCCGAGGTCTTGGTTGTACTGATTAGTCCTCACTACTCAAAACGTCATTGAGACTCTACTTGATAGGTGCCTCACTTTGACCCGTTTACCGACCCACTTGGTTTCATTAGGTGGCGGGATTGGGTGAGGTCCCGATGCATGTAGGAGTCGATGCTTCGTTGTCGAGAATTCACCGCTAGTTTTTATGCGTGGATATCCTATTATATCTGAGTAGATAATAGTGTAACAAATCTCTGGCCAGAGTACTGGATGTGTTTTAGGTAAATGGGTTTACCTAGTAACACTCGCGATGTCACTATTTGATCTCCAAGATGTATGCATAGCTATCGGATCTCTAGCGACTCTCTATTTACCAATGGTCGTTAATCTGATCGGGATATATGTGTTGAAAGGACCGTACTGTACGCTAACCACGGCCAACTGGTTCTTGCAGGCACTATCAGTGATACCTAGGGGATCATGGGGCGATGTTGCTAGGAGCTTTACCATGATCCGTTGGGCAAGTCCGAAATTGTGATTTCGAAGTCACAATGGTTGTGATCCTATGGCTAGCTGTATCCCTGAACCATTGAGGGTCACACAAGTACTGGATTCACGATTCTCACATGGAAACTGAGCTCAATGTGTTGAGCATAGGAGGAGGATTTTAGGGAGTGCGACTTCCTAAAAGTCAACAGGAGTCAAATTGTGATTTCCCAAAGTTGAGGGCTAAACTGTAATTTTGGACTATGTGATCTGAAATATTGTTTTCGCATCATAATACTCAGTTTTGTAAACTGTGTTGATCGGTCCGATCTGATCGAAGATCGGGATTATGATGAAGCCACGGTGATTTAAATGAACCGAATGTTCATATGGACCTAGGCTTTACCCAAGTCCATTGGGCCGGTTCAAGCCCATGTATGTTTTAAATACAAGACTTGGTCTAGGGCATAACATTACACTACACCTCTCAACCCTAGCTCTCCAATTGCGCCGCCCCCTCCTCTCCATAAACCTCACGGCCGTCGGCCACCTTTTGCGCCGCCACCGCCCGCCGCCGGTCATCGCGTGATCGGACTTGTTTCGATCACGTCGACGAGGAGATTCTGTTCATGCCAAATTCATCAGGACTTCTAGTGCAGGCTGACAAAGGAGTCGTGTTTTCGGTTGTGGACCTGATTAAGGAGGATCTACCGCCGCCTACCTTGAAGAGCCAGATTCCCTGTGAATTTGGTTGGAGCCAGGCGCCTAGACGCCAGCAAGGAGTCTTTCGATAAAACATCCTATGCATGTTTTATGATTGTATTTGATGTATTGAACGATTTCCGGGGCAATCTATTTTAAACTTCCGCTGCGCCCCCGGGAAACGGGATCCGGATCCACCGCTGCGCCAACACCACTGCCTCAGCATAACTCTTGGGCTTACTGGTAAGCACCATCTGATACAACTCTTCATTCAGGCCCTCAAGAAATCTAGTTCGCTTGGCCCTCTCCCGGCCAGAAACATGTGGAACGTATGCCAACAAAGAATAGAACTGCCGTGCATACTCCCTAACAGTCATGGAGCCCTGCTCCAGATGATCGAACTCCCGCTCCCGGGCGTTCACATAAGACTCGGATACATACTCCTTCCGGAATGTAGTGCAGAAACTATCCCAGGTGATCCCAACTCCGGTCTCCACCAGAGTACTAGAAGCGCCTCTCCAGCAGCGCTCTGCAGCCTTCCTGAGCAATAGGGTCACTAAACTCAACCGAAGACCATCATCATACTGCACCCGATCGAAAAGACAGATGATATTCCGTAGCCACGAGTCTGCATCCTCACTGGACACGTCACCACTAAAGACTGGAGGGTTCATCCTATGAAACTGTGCTATCACGACATCCATCCTCTCCACAGGAGGCGCCGCAACCTCAACTACCTCCTCCTCGTCGTGTCCAACACGACTACGACTACGTGCACTATGCTGATCCTCGTTATATCCTGCCGATTCCTCAAACTGCCCCTACCTCTACCACGACGTGTAGGCGGCATCTAAGAAACACTCAACAGGATAAGCAACACAAAACAGGTACAACATAGATATCACAACAAAATGCAGCACATAAGTCACATAGTCAAGCACATGCAACACACAACACTGTGCCTAGACTCGAGTGTGATAAAAAAATTGAGCTTATACCAGCTTAAGCTCTGATATCAAATATGTCAGGCCTCGTGCTCATATCAGAGTAAAAACACACAAACACATGCGGAAGCTATCAAAAAGTGGGTAAAATTTTTGCTTTTGGCCTGACAGTTTAAACAATATAATTTAATATACCACGATACTCAAAATATATCCCAGTTTATAAAAACAACCAAACGCAGCCTACCAGCCAACAACAACAGTATAGCATAACAACAACAACAACAACAACATGTATCAGACTCCAACAACTGGATACAACAATGAAGCACAGGGCATCCCCCTGGCTAACTGTACTGATACATATAAATATGCTATACGCAATTGGGATACTCTAACAACCTCCTGGGGCTCCACCAGTTGGGTTAAAACCACGACCAGCTGTAAAACCTGGGTTCCCTGAAAACAACACAAGCAAGGAAAACAACCAAGCCCCAGAGGGACATGGGGTCAAACCCCAGTACGGAGAGCAACTGAAACAGCTAAAGGAAATGCATAAGATAAAATGCAGATGCTATGCATGAGACACCGGATAACAGCTGAAGGCTACAACCGAACTTGGAGCCAAGGAACTCAAACATAGCTCCAAAAGATCTGCAACGAATCAGTGGCCACGAGGTGTGTTCAAAGTGTGGTAATGAGCCACTCTCCTTGACACTACACCCGAATACCAGATGCATCAAACAACTCAACCTGCCGTTGCCTCCCCCATGAACTGTGGTAGTTAACCACTCGGAGCATGGTGGCTAACAGATCCCAGCAGGGAGATGAGAGTGTGGTAGCTGCTCGCCCTCGCATCCTGGTAAGAAACAACAGCAATATACAAGATACGAAGCTTCAAGATACAATACACGAGGGATCTGAAACAATGCGTGAAAAATGCGTGTATGCACATCAATAATCTCACGCCAATTCCAAGCTACATCAAGCTCAAATCCGTACCTTCCAATTCTGCTAAAAGCTCACCACAACAAGGCCCGTGAAATCTGATTCCAACCTGCTAAAATCAGACGCAAGGTTTCAGTGAAAATACAACCAAAACTCACGGCCCTGCACAAGAACTCACGGCTGGAATTTCACATACACAAACCAACCTTCAATCCTACCCTAAAAACTTAACATGAAGCTTAAAACAAGGCTAGGAACAAGATCTTAAAGCTAAATCGAAAAGTTACCTGCAACCACGAAACGCACGAATGTGAGCAGCAACTTCGTGCTTTTTCTCCAGCCAACTACAGCCTCCAAAATGGGTATCTAAAGAAAGAGATTTTCAAGAGGAATCCAACGCTACCTCAAACGTGAAAAACGATGGCTGGAATCGATGGGAAATCACCGGAGAAGCTCACGGTGAACAGTGACCGATGGTTTGAAAAACAGAGAATGAAAGTCGGGTAAATTTTGCTAAGTATGGGATCTGGTGAAATAAAACGAAACCAAACCTTGCTTCTTATATAAACGCGAGAAATCTGGTTAATTATTCCACCGACAAAAACAGATCCCTCAACAATCTAACGCATGCGCTACATTGCTCAAAAGCCACGGTGAAGTCTGATTTCTAAAACCCAAGTACGTTGGAAGCTAGAAAATGGCGCTAAAGCTAAAACGACGTCGCACAACAACACGGTAAAATCTGGAAATGCTAACACTACCGCGGAGAAGTCTGAACACTAAAACCAACGCTGGAAAGGTCTGGACAATTTACACACTAGGCGCTAACACTTGCGCGCTACACCAACACGACGACGTGGCGGAGAAGTCTGGACAACAAGCGTTAAACGCTAAACGCTGCCTCAATCAACAGATCTCATCCCACGCGACCAGATCTCTCACGCTAGCTCAATACGGCGTCCCATTTTAACTAAACGGCGTCGCGTTGCACTAACACAAAACACGCGGGGCAGATGTCTACATAAACAAGCGCAACAGATTTCACCTCTACATAGGAAATCCAGACTTCACGAAACGACGGCGTTTCCACTCCTATGCTACAAAACACGCTGCGCAAAAACAAAGGCACCAGCGACCAGATTTCTCAAGAAACCCGAACAGTTTTCACCAAAACCGAGCAGACCTCTCAAAACCAGATTTCTCACTCGAAATCTCGAAAATATCAAAATTTACAGAATTGTTCTAAATGTGATTTCCGACCCGAAAATGCAAATTAAACCTTCCAATAGAACTCCGAACACCCAGAATTCTTTAAAATTCGATTAATCCAACAATTAATCTTTATAACAATTTCAGGTCTCACACCATCTCAGTGTTGGATAACCGTGGCGGATCCGGATCCCGTCTCTCGGCGGCGCAGCGGAAGTTTAAATTAGCGTCGGGAAACGTTCAATACAATAAAACAAATAAACAAACCATTCATAGGGGGTTCTTTGATTGTTACCTTGCTGGCGTCTAGGTGCCTGGCTCCGACCAGTTTCATGAGGAAACCGGCACATCACGGTAGGCGGCGGTAGATTACGTCTAATCAGGTCCACGACCGGAATTGATCTTCCTCCGATCAGCCTGCACTAGAAGGCTGATGAATTTTATCACGAACGGAATCACCTCGTCGCAGTGATCGAAACAAGTCCGATCACTTAGAAGACGGCGAGAGGCGGCGGCCGGCGGCGGTGCTTGGTGAGGGCCGATGGCGGCGTGTGCACTTGAACCGGCCCATTGGACTTGGGTCAGGCCCAATTCCTATATGAACATTCGGTTCATCTAAATTACCACGGTTTCATCATCAGTCCGATCGTCGATTAGATCAGACCGATCGACTCAGTTTCCAAAACTGAATATTATGATGCGAAAAACGATTTTTCAGATTACCTAGTCCAAATGACAGTTTTGCCCCTCAACAGTGGGAAATCGCAATTTCACCCCTGTTGACTTTTAGGAAGTCGCACTCCCTAAAATCCTCCTCATATGCTCAACACATTGAGCTCAGTTTCCATGCGGGAATCACGAATCCAGTACTTGTGTGACTCTCAATGGTTCAGGGATACAGCTAGCCGTGGGCCCACAACCATTGCGGCTCCGAAATCATAATTTCGTACTTGCCCAACGGATCATGGTAAAGCGCCTAGCAACATCGCGCCATGATCCCCTAGGTATCACTGATAGTGCCTGCAAGAACCAGTTGGTCGTGGTTAGCGTATAGTACGGTCCTTTCAATCCATATATCCCGATCAGATCAACGATCATTGGTAAATCGAGAGTCGTTAGAGATCCGACAGCTATGCATATATCTTGGAGATCGAATAGTGACATCGCGAGTGTTACTAGGTAAACCCATTTAACTAAAACACTTCTAGTACTCTGGCCAGAGATTTATACACTATTATACCCTCAGATAGCATAGGATATCCACGCATGTAAGGGAGCGGTGAATCCTCGACAACGAAGCATCGACTCCTACATGCATCGGGGTCTCACCCAACCCCGCCGCCTAATGACCCCAAGTGAGTCGGCAAACGGGTCAAAGTGAGACGCCTATCATGTAGATTCTCAATGACGTTTCGAGTCGTGAGGACTAATCAGTACAACCATGTGACGCCCGAACCCAACGGGGCCACGAGAATTGGTGTAAATAAAAATTTTTGAATAAAAGAAGGGCTAAAAGATAATTCGCTATAGGCTGTATTTCCTATAACTTGAAAGAAACAAAACAAACGACAATCTCAAAGATCAGCAGGTACCTAACTTGCGCGCTAACTGCTAAAAACATTTGCGGAAAAATAGTTTGTATTGATAATTGCAATTGCGATTTACAACAGCTGATATTCTAAGTAAATATACAACCGTTGCTACTGATCCAATACAGTACAAAATAAATCAAAACGCTACAACTGAGACACGGAAAACATAGGACTTGGATAAACACAACGCCACCCAGCTGCTGGTTTCAAGTTTCACCTGTTGTTCCTCCATCAGTTGTCGCACCTGCACCATTTTAAAATCTAGTGAACCTAAAGGCTCAGCAAGTAAAACCTGAGTAATAACAATTTCATAAAACGCAGGCAGACATCTGAACATTCATAAACATTTCATAAACAATTCGTTCGTAATCTTAGAGACAGGGGATAATAGCCCAGCTCTGACATCATTTCCTTTTCTTTAGACTATGGCATATAAGCTCCTCATGGTCCGTTATGCACTTTGATCAAAATGACTCCCGATATCAGTTTTAGCATATAGCTCGTTATGAAAGGGCAGTCGACATCTCGACAACTGCTCACTCTTCTCGTTGGTGACCGTCAACTATCTATGCCATAATCTTAAAATAAACTTTGATCCATTACATTCTTTCTTAAAACATTTCTGTAAATCATCTGGTTCCATCATTTTAAACATTTGCTTCCCATTTTAAAACTTTACTGAGTATCGAATTCGACTTTGAAAACATATCGTTGAATGAAACTGGTGAAAGGAAAACCAGTCGCAAGAAAATGGAACAGCACTTATGAAACCAAAACAAGTCTCTGCTGTTTGCGAATATCGCTAAATGAACCAGCTGGAATAAACAGAAACCAGCTGCAAGATCTTTTACTAAGACAATAATATTTAAATGAAACGATGTCATTGAAATAAAATAGCAGGTAGGATGACAATACTATCTGCTGATATTTTATAACTTAAAGGAACGACGTCGTTAGCGCATCGATCAGTCGCAAAGAAAAGCGCTAACACGATTATATAAATGAATAGTACCAGTCGCAAGACTAATACCAGCTGAAATGAACAGTACTTAGAAACGAATAAAGCAACTGCTGAACTATCTCTATGGAATGCATCTGCTGGTGAACAGTGCATCTGTTAATTTTATGAAAACAACACAACTGCTGAATTCTAACAAAGGAATGCAGCTGCTGATTTTGACAAGGAAAGATGCGCCTGCTGGTGAACAGTGCATCTGCTGGAATTTACGAAAGACACTTGTAATATCGAAACAATGATCGCGCTACCAGCCGTCGCCTATTAAACTAGACTTTGTACTGATTCAACCAACAACTACTGATTACACAATCATCAAATCCCGACATTACAACAAAAAGGAAAAACTTTCGTAAACATTATAACAATACAGCTGCTGAATCTTAACAAGGAGATACAGCTGCTGGAACATAACTCGACGTTTGTAACATCAAAACAACAACTATGCCATCAGCCGTTGCCTATCAAACCATACTTTATAATGATTCAACCAGAAACTACCGATTACACAGTTATCAAATTCTGATATTACAGCTACTGCGAGAAGAACATTCATACATTCTGGAAATAAATTTGAATCCTCAGTACATCTAAAACATTCATAACTTTCTGGAAAACATTTTGGAAGCATCATCATCATCAAAACATCATTTTCGAACCCATATTTCCTTCCTTTTCATGTCTAAATCCTTTCAAACATGAACTTTTAAACATTTCTAAACATACAGGCAAACAGATCAATAAGAACAACAATATAAGCTTTAAATGGTGTAGCAAAGGATCAGCTTTTACTTGCCTTAAACAAAGCTTTGCGTCAACAGCTAATTCCTGCAGAAATCTCCCTTTGAGCAACGCACGAACTCTTCTGGAAATATTTTGAGGAACACTATAAGATTTTTCTTTGCAAATGATGAAAATCTTACTTTGAAAACAGGTTTTTATATGAAAGGGATTAGTGGCAAGCTAATTGTGAAATCAAGCATGACACACCTCTAAAATTTAGTAAAATTCCCTTCACATCATTTTAATTTGTAAAACACCAAAACTTCTCCTAAAGAAAGCATTTCACCTCATTAAAACATTTTCCAATCGATTTAAAATCCAGCTCGTGCATCGCTCATTGGAGTTTCCCACTGGTACCAGCCGCAGCGCATCTTACCTGCTAACCTCAATCAGCAGATACATAACATTTAAAATTGCCAATTTGGCCCATAAAATCAATAAAATGCATAAATGTGGTCCTATGGATTTTGGGACGTTACAAACCAAGACCTCGGACTTATCCACTCGACAAATGGTAACCACTTGGAAAGTCGGAACGAGGGTAGTTCGATAGATCACCAGGTCACTATCTATCTGCATGCTCAGAACATCACAATGTTCCCTACCAATGAAACAAGGTACTTCGCATCGCAGATACAAGTCTCGAGCTCGGGCGGCCTTATCCTCATTTTGACGGCCCAATAGACTAGGAACTAATTCAGAATACACAGTGACTATTAGATGCGTTTCATGATAGCCTTCATACCCACTATCACATCTAACATACACTATAGTGCATTCTAGGTCTTTATCCAACACAATTGTTAACATTATATAAACATAACAAAGATAAAGAATGCCATAACAAATGCGAATATCATATATAAAGACTGTCAGATTCAAGAGTCTATAAACCCACACGCCACAAGTTGGCTAGTTGGGCATCTACTCTAACAGTCTCCCACTTGCCCTAAAGCCAACTACTCATCAGACGCAGTCCCATTGTTTCGCGATGTTTTTCAAACAACGGTCCTTGCAAGGGCTTCGTAAGTGGATCAGCAACGTTGTCCGCAGAGGCGACTCTCTCAACTGCTATGTCACGTCTAGCCACAATATCCCGGATTATGTGGTATTTCCTCAGTATATGTTTGGATCTTTGGTGAGACCTAGGCTCCTTTGCTTGCGCAACGGCACCCGTGTTGTCGCAGTACACCGGGACTGGACCAACTCCATTAGGAATGACGCCCAACTCTTGGACGAAATTCCTTATCCAAACGGACTCCTTAGCAGCAGCTGATGCTGCAATGTACTCAGCCTCAGTGGTTGAATCCGCGATGGTATCTTGCTTGGAACTCTTCCAAGAGACAGCACCACCATTGAGCATGAATACAAATCCAGAGGTTGATTTCAAATCATCCACGTCACACTGGAAGCTAGAATCAGTGTAGCCTTCCAGTTTCAGTTCACCACCCCCATAGACCATGAACATATTCTTAGTCCCACCCCCATAGACCATGAACATATTCTTAGTCCCACCCCCATAGACCATGAACATATTCTTAGTCCCACCCCCATAGACCATGAACATATTCTTAGTCCCACCCCCATAGACCATGAACATATTCTTAGTCCCACCCCCATAGACCATGAACATATTCTTAGTCCCACCCCCATAGACCATGAACATATTCTTAGTCCCACCCCCATAGACCATGAACATATTCTTAGTCCTTCGCAAGTACTTAAGAATACCCTTCACGGCCTTCCAATGCAATGGGCCGGGGTTGGCCTGGTAGCGGCTCGTGACACTCAGAGCATATGCGACGTCCGGTCTAGTCGAGATCATGCCATACATAATACTACCTATAGCCGAGGCATATGGTACACGTGCCATACTCTCTATCTCCTCATCAGTCTTTGGACACATAGACTTGGATAGAGTGACCCCGTGGCACATAGGTAGGTGTCCTCTCTTGGACTCTTCCATAGAGTAAACGGAAACAGCTCTCACGCCCGCGCGCAACTTTAAAACGACGGCGTATAGGCACCAGATCTCTCAAATGCACGCTATCACGTTCTTGCATGAGATTTGTTTACGTCACCCGCAGACTTGCTTACGTCATCAGATCTACCGCGCAACTCTCGAATGAACGCTACACGCTTCTAACAACAGATTTGCTTACGTAATGAGATCTGAATTTCAAAAGAACAACGCATTCATTTCGCACGTTCTTCTCGACCACCAGATCTCTTCAAAATTCAAACAAATCTCACCAACTTATACGACCAGATCTCAGGAAACCAGATTTCTCAATCAATTCGAACAGATTCCACCAAAAATCAAAATTCCAGAAATCTTAAATTCTTAATTCTCGCGAATAATCTAACTCAAAATCCGATTAATCACTAATTAGAAATCTGAATCCTCACAATCCACGACACACTGGAAACTAGAATCAGTGTAGCCTTCCAGTTTCAGTTCACCACCCCCATAGACCATGAACATATTCTTAGTCCTTCGCAAGTACTTAAGAATATCCTTCACAGCCTTCCAATGTAATTGGCCGGGGTTGGCCTGGTAGCGGCTCGTGACACTCAGAGCATATGCGACATCCGGTCTAGTTGAGATCATGCCATACATAATACTACCTATTGCTGAGGCATACGGCACACGTGTCATATTCTCTATCTCCTTATCAGTCTTCGGACACATAGACTTAGATAGAGTGACCCCGTGGTACATAGGTAGGTGTCCTCTCTTGGACTCTTCCATAGAGAACCGCTTAAGTATGGTATCGATGTAGGTAGCTTGGGTGAGTCCGAGCATCCATTTCGATCTATCCCGATAGATCTGTATTCCAAGAATATAGGATGCTTCACCCATGTCCTTCATCAAAAATCTACTAGAAAACCATACTTTAGTTGACTGCAGCATTTCTACATCATTCCCAATGAGTAGAATGTCATCAACGTAAAGTAAAAGGAATGTCACAACGTTTTTAACTACCTTCTTATAAACACATGGCTCCTCGGGATTCTTGATGAAACCAAATTCCTTAATTGTTTCATCGAATCTCAGGTTCCAACTCCTCGACGCTTTTTTGAGACCGTAGATCGATCTCTGAAGTTTGCATACCTTATGCTCACTTCCAATAGATGTGAAACCCTCAGGCTGCGTCATATAGATCTCTTCCTTAATGTTTCCATTAAGGAACACAGTTTTCACATCCATTTGCCATATCTCATAGTCGTACCATGCGGCTATGGCTAACAAGATTCTAATTGACTTGAACATTGCGACTGGCGAGAAGTTTCATCATAGTCAACACCTTGCCTTTGAGTGTAACCTTTCACGACCAGTCGTACCTTGTAGGTCATTACCTTACCATCAGGCCCAAGTTTCCTCTTGTATACCCATTTGCACCCAGTAGGAACAATTCCTTCGGGAGGGTCAACAAGAGTCCAAACTTGGTTCTCATGCATTGAGTCAAACTCAGACTGCATTGCTTCAAGCCACAAATTAGAATCAGCATCAGAAATTGCCTCCTTGAAAGTTCTTGGATCAGATCCAACAACTTGATCACTTTGATCATCTTCAAAGAGAAAAACATATCTCTCAGGAGCCCTAGGAATCCTTTCGGATCTCCTAGGTGCGACCATTTCTGGTACTGGCTCTGGAGGTGCAAGAGATTCACCTGGTACTTCAGTTGGTTCTCGAACCTCTTCGAGTTCTACTATTCTGCCCTTTCTATCAAGTAGAAATTCCCTTTACATAAAGGTGTCATTTCTAGAAACAAACACTTTTGTTTCACTTGGATAGTAGAAGTAGTATCCAATGGTATTCTTTGGATATCCAATTAAGTAGCATAAGACGGATCTTGTATCCAGCTTATCTCCCACTGTCTGCTTCACGTAATCAGGACATCCCCAAATCCTCATGAATGAGTACTTGGGTGGCTTGCCCATCCATATCTCATATGGAGTCTTATCCACTACCTTAGTGTGGACATTGTTCAACAACATTACCGCCGTTTCGAGCGCATAGCCCCAAAACGAGGTAGGAAGTTCAGTGAAGCTCATCATAGATCGAACCATGTCCAACAAGGTCCGATTACGACGCTCCGCTACACCATTGAGTTGTGGTGTGGCCGGAGGGGTCCACTGTGCGAGAATCCGATTCTCTTTCAGATAGTCTTGAAATTCAGCACTTAAGTATTCACCATATCGATCAGATCGAAGTGCTTTAATACTTTTGCCTAATTGATTTTCTACTTCAGCCTTGAATTCTTTGAACCTTTCAAAGGATTCTGACTTGTGCTTCATCAAGTACAAGTACCCATACCTAGAGTAATCGTCGGTAAAGGTGATGAAGTATGTGTGACCGTATTTAGTACCAATACTAAACGGGCCGCACACATCAGTATGGATCAAATCCAATAGGCCTTGAGCACGCTCACCCTTGCCCTTGAAGGGTTGCTTAGTCATCTTTCCATTGAGACAAGACTCACAAGTCGGTAGGGAGTTAATGTCTGACAGATCAAACATGTCACTCCTAACTAACTTGTTCATCCTACTTAGAGAAATATGACCTAGCCTAGCGTGCCAAAGTTGTGCTGGGTTCAAGTTATCGTGTTTCCTTTTAATCGTAAATCTTGCTCCATTGCCAAGCCTCAAGTGGGGTCTCACCCTCTCTAAGACGTCGACTTCTTGTCATCACCTGCAAATCATTGCAGATATGAGATCCACATCCGGTATCAAGTACCCAAGAATTCGAATTAAGAGACATATTTATTTCGATATAGAACATACCTTTCGCAGTTCGCAACTGCTCGAGGTACTCCTTGCAGTTCCTCCTCCAATGCCCAGGCTTGTGGCAGTGGTGGCAAACATCCTCGCTCTTGTTTGCCTTGGAAGCCTTTGCCTTTGGCTTCTTGGTGGGCTTTTCCTCCTTCGCAGGGGCAGAACGCTTCTTACCCTTGCGTCTGGGCCCTTTCTTCACAGAGGAAGAAGAGCCCATGAGGAGGACGGGCTTGTCCTCCTTTATGGTTCCTTCGAACACTACAAGCATGTTAACCACCTCTTCAAGGGTGGCTGCCAGCTTGTTCATGTTGAATGCAGCAGGCAGTGAGAGGAGAAGCACATCCACAGACAGCTCGTGTGGAAGTGTGATATCAAGGCCCGACAGCTTTTCAACGAGCCCAATCATACGAACCCCATGCTCGCGGACCGAAGTCCCATCACGCATGCGGCTCGTCATAAGCTCCTTGATAGCCGTGAACCTCCTCCCCATACAGTTATTCGAGATGAAAGAGTATGTATGCAGCATACTTTGTCTTCTCAAAGCGCCGTTGCATTTTGTTAGAAATCGATGCCATCACATAGCATCGAGTCTTAAGCTCGTCGTCCCACCATTTCTAAAACAAAATGTTGAGGTTTCGAAGCCAGTCTTGGTAGTTCAGACCGGTGAATTTGTTGCTATCCAGTATAGAAGCGAGTGGGTTTTTGATCGAAGACATTATAAATGCAGTTATACTGAAAAGAAAACAGACAATCATCACTAACTATATAAAATAATCGCTAAGACATAAAACAAGGTCTTTTAGTTCTATGAATTACCCTCCCACTATTTTAACGATTTCACCACCCTCTAATGAAATCGAGAAAGCAAGTTTCTTTAGTGGGTGTTGGAACAATATTTATAAGTTTTGGTGATAACAAAAATAAGACAAGATGCTATTGGATAATCGGTTGTCGCAGGAGTATATCTATCTACAGTAGCAATTCAGCAGTTGAGGTATTCAAGTGGTATTTCAGCAGATGGTATGAGATCAGCATTTGAACGGTTTGAGTAGTTCAGCAGATAGATTATTCAAGAGCAATCAGCAGATGTTGTTGTCTCGGCCAGCGAGTGCAGTTTTGTGTTTCAGCGTGTTTTGCTAAGGATTGGTAAACGACAGCATTTTGATAAGTTAGAACGACGTCGTTGGAGTGCACTGTTTCGTATCAGCAGATGAAGTGTTCAGCAGATACTTTGTTGAAGAAGTTCAGCAGTTGGTTAAGTCTATTTTTTGAAGATTGCGAAACGACTGCGTTTGGTTTAGTTGGAACGACAGCGTATTGGCTTGAACATTTTAGCAGAAGCGTTCCTTAGACAAACCAGCAGTTGCACTACTTGGTGTTAACCAGCAGATGTATTTCAAGATAGCAAAACGGCGTCACTTAAATAAGTTGACACGACATCGTTTTATTGCTAAAGGAATCAGCAGATGGAAAAACGCATATGCATATCAGCAGATGAATTCTTCCAAGCGTTTTTCCAGTAGAAGTTTTTGACAACGATGATGAATGTAAGTGCTGATTTTCAAAGTAATTTCAGGCGCAAGATCAAAGTATTTCAAATACGATCGTTTGCTCTTAAGGAAAAGATTTGTAGGATCGTACAGTTGCCTGGAATGAAGGAACAAGTTAGGTACTATTTTGGGTGAATAGTACAGTGTACAGAGGCCGTTTTTCCATGCTTACACAAAAATGGAAAGAAGACAAATTGGCTCTGTGGATGAGCGTTTGACCTTGCAGTGGAGCAGGATTTACGGTGTACTATTTTGGCAGTAATTCAAACGAGATTTATTTCCTTTGGAGAGTTAATGTTACCGTTGCAATCGAAGACTATAAATATCAGCAGCGGTGTTGAAGAACAGACTTCGCTGATTATCTTTGCTATAACGCTGCCAAAATTAAAACAGAGCTTTCACTTCGTTGATATTCAAAAAATCTCAAGACTCGAAGAACTTATCGTTCGATCTTCATTAGAAAAACATTCGAGTCAATCTTCTGGTTGTTCATTGTTGATACCAAAAGATATTTACAGTCTCTTGTTTCGTGTTTTCATTGATATATTTGATAGAGTCTGTAGCGAACTGTCTATCCAAAGAAGTTCGTAAAACGTTCAAACATTGTAAAAATCAGCAGCGAAGTCTGCGTGAAGTTTGTAAAGCGCTAGGAGTTCTCGTAGCTGCGGGTTACGGGATCGGGTGATTGTAGAAAGGCTACTCTCATCAAAGTCTTTTAGTGCTACCTTCCGAGGAGGAAGAAGGGGAGACGTAGGATATTGATATCCGAACTTCCAGAAACAAACTCTCGACTCAATCTCTTATTTACGCATTTATTTTGTGTTTGAGCATTGTTCATTGTTCACAAACCAATCGGCCTATTTCCGCACATATTTTGTTGGCTGAGAAGTTTGCATAAAACTGAGATCCAAACATTTTAAAAGAACTTTGAAATAGAAAAATCGAAGGAGTTCATTCAACCCCCCCTTCTGAACTCCTATTTGCTTAGTGATCCTATTTCCGGGAGCCAACTAAAGCTCTTGCTGCCGCTACTGCTGAATCATGCTCTCCAAGCACGAGCAAATCAGCAGATCAACTCTCTGATGACGTCATGTCCCTACTTCGTTTAAGAAGTTTGGGAAATACATGAGAAGATCTTTCAACCCTTCTACTTACTTTCAATACTTATAACAAATCTGATAAAGTATCTACTGATTTGAAATGCTATAATTGTGATCGTCCAGGTCATTTTGCTGCTGATTGCAACAGACCAAAGAAAGACGATAGATACAAGAGAGAAGATAGAAGAGCTGATGATCGCTACAGGAAAGAAGAGCGATACAAACGCGATGACGAAGATAATGAAAGAAACGTTGAGAAGTACAAGGACAAGTCCAAGGACAAGTACAAAGAAAGATCAAGCGACAGGAAGATGAAGACTAACAACAACAAAAGATTCAGCCGCAAGCATGATCGCAAAGTGTTGGTTGCTGAAGAAAGCACCAAAAGCTGGGCTGATAGCGACTCAGATACATCCAGCAGCAGCTCATCTTCAAGCGAGAGTGAACAAGAGGAGGTTCACTGCTTCATGGCTGACCAAACAGATGAAGATGAGGTATTTGATTTCTCATTCTTAGGGGATCGACTGATCTCTTGGTTCAGTAAGAAGCAAACGTCGATTGCCACATCAACTGCTGAAGCTGAGTATCTTGCTGCTGGCAGTTGTTGCGCACAAATCCTATGGATTCAACACCAATTGAAGGATTATGGCATTGATGCTTCTGAAGCTCCTATTCTCTGTGACAACACAAGTGCTATTGCCATCACTCAGAACCCTGTGCTGCATTCACGAACCAAGCACGTCGATATAAGGCATCACTTCATTAGAGACCACGTGCTAAAGAAGGACGTTCGGCTGGAGTATGTGTCAACTGAGCAGCAAGTAGCTGATATTTTCACAAAGCCTCTGCCGGACGCTAAGTTTTCTTATTTTAGAAACTCTTTAGGTCTTCTTGAGTTGCCTTAAATTGTTTGTGCACTAACGCTTTTACAGGTTGATAAGCCATTGCTTAAATCAGCAGCAGGTTTGTTGTTCAAGGGGAACGACTAGCCTACCTGCTGAAATAAGCATTTCATGCGTTTGGAGTATAAAAGTCGTAGGGGGAATCAGGTGCTGATTTAATAAGCGTGACGTCAGCAGAACATGTTGCTGCTGGACATAATCAGCAGTTGCGTGTATACTGCTGGTGCTTATAAGATATCAGCACTTGCCACCCTCAGCGCAAAATCGAATCAGCAGTAGTGTTTTTACACTTACTGTATCAGCAGATGTGACTATTTACATTTGGCGCGAAGTTATTTTTTTTTTATGCTTTATTTGATTAAATTTTGGAAAATGATTTTGGTTGATGGATTGTGGGCGGTGGAGCTTTGTGCTGATCAGTGGGTGAAGATTCCCAAGCGGATTATTTCTACTGAAGTCCCACGACAGCGGCAATACGATGACACTCTACCAACAATGAGTGTATTTTTCAAGCTGTTGAGAAAGCGGTGGGCTGATGTATGTGTGGAGGTTGTTGAGTTTTGTGCCTCTCCGAGACTTCTTCCGATTGGTTCTACACAGTTTTGTAGATCGTTACAGTTGGCTGAACCAATTTCCAGTTTTGCTCCCAGCTGCTCTACAGTTTTTGCTTTCGATCTATCCCGATAGATCTGTATTCCAAGAATATAGGATGCTTCACCCATGTCCTTCATCAAAAATCTACTAGACAACCAGACTTTAGTTGATTGCAGCATTCCTACATCATTCCCAATGAGTAGAATGTCATCAACATAAAGTACGAGGAATCTCACAGCGCTTTTAACTACCTTCTTATAAACACATGGCTCCTCGGGATTCTTGATGAAACCAAATTCCTTAATTGTTTCATCGAATCTCAGGTTCCAACTCCTCGATACTTGTTTGAGACCGTAGATCGATCTCTGAAGTTTGCATACCTTATGCTCACTTCCCACAGATGTGAAACCCTTAGGCTACGTCATATAGATCTCTTCCTTAATGTTTCCATTAAGGAACGCAGTTTTCACATCCATTTGCCATATCTCATAGTCGTACCATGCGGCTATGGCTAACAAGATTCTAATTGACTTGAACATTGCGACTGGCGAGAAGGTTTCATCATAGTCAACACCTTGCCTTTGAGTGTAACCTTTCACGACCAGTCGTGCCTTGTAGGTCATTACCTTACCATCAGGCCCAAGTTTCCTCTTGTATACCCATTTACACCCAATAGGAACAATTCCTTCGGGAGGATTAACAAGAGTCCAAACTTGGTTCGCATGCATTGAGTCAAACTCAGACTGCATTGCTTCAAGCCACAAATTTGAATCAGCATCGGAAATCGCCTCCTTGAAAGTTCTTGGATCAGATCCAACAACTTGATCACCTTGATCATCTTCAAGGAGAAAAACATATCTCTCAGGAGCCCTAGGAACCCTTTCGGATCTCCTAGGTGCGACCATTTCTGGTACTGGCTCTGGAGGTGTAGGAGATTCACCTGGTACTTCAGTTGGTTCTCGAACCTCTTCGAGTTCTACTATTTTGCCCTTTCTATCAAGTAGAAATTCACTTTCCATAAAGGTGGCATTCCTAGAAACAAACACTTTTGTTTCACTTGGATAGTAGAAGTAGTATCCAATGGAATTCTTTGGATACCCAATGAAGTAGCATAAGATGGATCTCGTATCCAGCTTATCTCCCACTATCTGCTTCACGTAAGCAGCACATCCCCAAATCCTCATGAATGAGTACTTGGGTGGTTTGCCCATCCATATCTCATATGGAGTCTTATCCACTGCCTTGGTGTGGACATTGTTCAACAACATTACCGCCGTTTCGAGTGCATAGCCCCAAAATGAGGTAGGAAGCTCAGTGAAGCTCATCATAGATCGAACCATGTCCATCAAAGTTCGATTACGACGCTCCGCTATACCATTGAGCTGTGGTGTGGCCGGAGGGATCCACTGTGAGAGAATCCCATTCTCTTTCAGATAGTCTTGAAATTCAGCACTCAAGTATTCACCACCTCGATCGGATCGAAGTGCTTTAATACTTTTGCCTAATTGATTTTCTACTTCAGCCTTGAATTCTTTGAACCTTTCAAAGGATTCAGACTTGTGCTTCATCAAGTACAAGTACCCATACCTAGAGTAATCGTCGGTAAAGGTGATGAAGTATGTGTGACCGTATTTAGTACCAATACTAAATGGTCCGCACACATCGGTATGGATCAAATCCAATAGGCCTTGAGCACGCTCACCCTTGCCTTTGAAGGGTTTCTTAGTCATCTTTCCCTTGAGACAAGATTCACAAGTCGGTAGGGAGTTGATGTCTGACAGATCAAACATGTCACTCTTAACTAACTTGTTCATCCTACTTAGAGAAATATGACCTAGCCTAGTGTGCCAAATTTGTGCTGGGTTCAAGTTATCGTGTTTCCTTTTAATCGTTGTTGTATGTGCTTCGACATCGCGAGTTGGAACGTCTTTTAATTTTAAGGTGTATAAATCGTTTTCGCGTTCCCCAATTCCAATCAAACATTCATTCTTGTAAATATTGCAAATCGAATTAGCAAACATACAAGAATATCCATCACTATCAAGCATAGAAACAGAAATAATGTTCTTTATTAATTCGGGAACAAACAAAACGTTTCTCCATAACAACTTAAAATCAGAAGACAGAAATAAATAAATATCTCCTATAGCTACTGCAGCAACTCTTGCTCCATTGCCCAGCCTCAAGTGGGTCTCACCCTCTCTAAGACGTCGGCTTCTTGGTGTTAACCAGCAGATGTATTTCAAGATAGCAAAACGGCGTCACTTAAATAAGTTGACACGACATCGTTTTATTGCTAAAGGAATCAGCAGATGGAAAAACGCATATGCATATCAGCAGATGAATTCTTCCAAGCGTTTTTCCAGTCGAAATTTTTGACAACGATGATGAATGTAAGTGCTGATTTTCAAAGTAATTTCAGGCGCAAGATCAAAGTATTTCAAATACGATCGTTTGCTCTTAAGGAAAAGATTTGTAGGATCGTACAGTTGCCTGGAATGAAGGAAACAAGTTAGGTATTATTTTGGGTGAATAGTACAGTGTACAGAGGCCGTTTTTCCATGCTTACACAAAAATGGAAAGAAGACAAATTGGCTCTGTGGATGAGCGTTTGACCTTGCAGTGGAGCAGGATTTATGGTGTACTATTTTGGCAGTAATTCAAACGAGATTTATTTCCTTTGGAGAGTTAATGTTACCGTTGCAATCGAAGACTATAAATATCAGCAGCGGTGTTGAAGAACAGACTTCGCTGATTATCTTTGCTGTAACGCTGCCAAAATTAAAACAGAGCTTTCACTTCGTTGATATTCAAAAAAGCTCAAGACTCGAAGAACTTATCGTTCGATCTTCATTAGAAAAACATTCGAGTCAATCTTATGGTTGTTCATTGTTGATACCAGAAGATATTTACAGTCTCTTGTTTCGTGTTTTCATTGATATATTTGATAGAGTCTGTAGCGAACTGTCTATCCAAAGAATTTCGTAAAACGTTCAAACATTGTAAAAATCAGCAGCGAAGTCTGCGTGAAGTTTGTAAAGCGCTAGGAGTTCTCGTAGCTGCGGGTTACGGGATCGGGTGATTGTAGAAAGGCTACTCTCATCAAAGTCTTTTAGTTCTACCTTCCGAGGAGGAAGAAGGGGAGACGTAGGATATTGATATCCGAACTTCCAGAAACAAACTCTCGAGTCAATCTCTTATTTACGCATTTATTTTGTGTTTGCGCATTGTACATGTTCACAAACCAATCGACCTATTTCCGCACATATTTTGTTGGCTGAGAAGTTTGCATAAAACTGAGATCCAAACATTTTAAAAGAACTTTGAAATAGAAAAATCGAAGGAGTTCATTCAACCCCCCCCCCCTTCTGAACTCCTATTTGCTTAGTGATCCTATTTCTGGGACCATCAGTGGGTACACGGAGCCCAATCAAGCAATCATGGACCCGAATAATATCAGCCATCCATGACCCCCAAAAGGTAGTTTCCGATTGCAACCGGTGCAACCTCCATGTATTCACCTCACGTCCAGTAAGGGCCCAATAATATGACGCCGTTTACTGTCACGTGTCAAGATGACCCATCAATGTTGATTCGTGAAGGACGGTCCCTTTAACGTCCCCAATAATATGAGCCAACGTTAAAGGGAGTTCCAACCGACTCACAACAATTGTCAATGGCGTGGACAGCTTTCCGGCATGCATGACCCCCTCAACAATATGAGTCGGGCCATGTATACGGGTAGCATCGGCGTACACCCATGGAAGGTAGGGATAATTTAAACAAATTTAAATTCCCTTTAGTTTATCGAATAAACTTTTATCTTGATATTAGTTTTAAATCGTATTTAAAAAGAGGGATTTTATTTTCGAAAAGTTTGGTCTCATGCAATATATTTTAAATCATATTTAAAACATGCGGATTCAACTAACTATATATCACATATATAAACATTGGGATGATCGATCGCGAGAGCTATGCGGTCCGTGGTTGCCAATCACGGACCTGGGTCCAATCCTAGGTGAAATGTAATATGCAATGCAATCCTATTACATTTTCTTCCCGTTTTACAGATCTTCGGTCTTCAATATCTTTGATCGTCATCGGGCCCACTATCTTCAAAGGTCCTCCCACTAAGTCTAGTAATTTACAATAAATTTCCATGACACATAAGGGATACAATTTAAGGGGTGGGAACGGGCCACAAACAGACCCACTTTATAAAATGATAATCAACAATATTAAATACAACCGAAATCGCAAAACCTAAAGCATACACCTAACACATTGGGCATGGATCTCGATCATCCCAATCATGCAATTAATTAATATGCATAAATTAAATAATCAAATTATTTATCGCAAAATCATATTTTAATCATAAAATCGT
>KV005661.1:16469-36586 GCA_001598015.1 Dorcoceras hygrometricum
GAATAAACTGAGGTACCAAGTGAATCTCCTGTGCCTCCAGAGCCAGTACCAGAAATGGTCGCACCTAGGAGATCCGAAAGGATTCCTAGGGCTCCTGAAAGATATGGTTTCCTCCTTGAAGATGATCAAGGTGATCAAGTTATTGGATCTGATCCAAGAACTTTCAAGGAGGCAATTTCCGATGCTGATTCTAATTTGTGGCTTGAAGCAATGCAGTCTGAGATTGACTCAATGCATACAAACCAAGTTTGGACTCTTGTTAATCCTCCCGAAGGAATTGTTCCTATTGGGTGTAAATGGATATACAAGAGAAAACTTGGGCCTGATGGTAAGGTATTGAGCTACAAGGCACGACTGGTCGCGAAAGGTTACACTCAAAGGCAAGGCGTTGACTATGATGAAACCTTTTCACCAGTCGCGATGTTCAAGTCGATTAGAATCTTACTAGCCATAGCCGCATGGTACGACCATGAGATATGGCAAATGGATGTGAAAACTGCGTTCCTTAATGGAAACATTAAGGAAGAGATCTTTATGACGCAGCCTGAGTGTTTCACATCTGTAGGAAGTGAGCATAAGGTATGCAAACTTCAGAGATCGATCTACGGTCTCAAACAAGCGTCGAGGAGTTGGAACCTGAGGTTCGATGAAACAATTAAGGAATTTGGTTTCATCAAGAATCCCGAGGAGCCATGTGTATATAAGAAGGTAGTTAAAAGCGCTGTGACATTCCTCGTACTTTATGTTGATGATATTCTACTCATTGGGAATGATATAGGAATGCTGCAATCAACTAAAGTCTGGTTGTCTAGTAGATTTTCGATGAAGGACATGGGTGAAGCATCCTATATTCTTGGAATACAGATATATCGGGATAGATCGAAACGGATGCTCGGACTCACCCAAGCTACCTACATCGATACCATACTTAAGCGGTTCTCTATGGAAGAGTCCAAGAGAGGACACCTACCTATGTGCCACGGGGTCACTCTATCTAAGTCTATGTGTCCGAAAAGTGATGAGGAGATAGAGAGTATGGCACGTGTGCCATATGCCTCGGCGATGGGTAGTATTATATATGGCATGATCTCAACTAGACCGGATGTCGCATATGCTCTGAGTGTCACGAGCCGCTACCAGGCCAGCCCTGGACAAATGCATTGGAAGGCTGTGAAAGATATTCTTAAGTACTTACGAAGGACTAAGAATATGTTCATGGTCTATGGGGGTGGTGAACTGAAATTGGAAGGCTACACATGATTCTAGCTTCCAATGTGACGTGGATGATTCGAAGTCTACCTCTGGATTTGTGTTCATGCTCAATGGTGGGGCTGTCTCTTGGAAGAGTTCAAAGCAAGACACCATTGCGGATTCAACCACTGAGGCTGAATACATCGCAGCATCAGCTGCTGCTAAGGAGGCAGTTTGGATAAGGAATTTCGTCCAAGATTTGGGCGTCATTCCTGATGGAGTTGGTCCAGTCCCGGTGTACTGCGACAACACGGGTGCCGTTGCGCAAGCAAAGGAGCCTAGGTCTCACCAAAGATCCAAACATATACTGAGGAAATACCACATAATCCGGGATATTGTGGCTAGAGGTGACATAGCAGTTGAGAGAGTCGCCTCTGCGGACAACATTGCTGATCCACTTACAAAGCCATTGCCAGGACCGTTGTTTGAAAAACATCGCGAAACAATGGGACTGCGTCTGATGAGTAGTTGGCTATAGGACAAGTGGGAGATTGTTAGAGTAGATGCCCAACTAGCCAACTTGTGGCGTGTGGGTTTTATAGACTCTTGTATATGACAATCTTTGTTTATGATATTCGCATTTCTTTATGGCATTCTTTATTTTCATTATGTTATATGATGTTAACAATTGTGTTGGATAAAGACCTAGAATGCACCATAGTGTATGTTAGATGTGATAGTGGATATGATGGCTATCATTAAACACATCTAATAGTCACTGTGCATTCTGAATTCGTTCCTAGTCGATTGGGCCGTCAAAATGAGGATAAGGCCGCCCGAGCTTGAGACTAGCATCTGCGATGTGAAGTACCATGTTTCATTGGTAGGTAACATTGTGATGTTCTGAGCATGCAGATGGATAGTGACCTGGTGATCTATCGAACTACCCTCGTTTGGACTTTCCAAGTGGTTACCATTTGTCGAGTGGATAAGTCCGAGGTCTTGGTTGTACTGATTAGTCCTCACTACTCGAAACGTCATTGAGACTCTACATGATAGGCGCCTCACTTTGACCCGTTTTCCGACTCACTTGGGGTCATTAGGCGGCGAGATTGGGTGAGGTCCCGATGCATGTAGGAGTCGATGCTTCGTTGTCGAGGATTCACCGCTCGCTCTCATGCGTGGATATCCTATGCTATCTGAGGGGGTAATAGTGTATAAATCTCTGGCCAGAGTACTGGATGTGTTTTAGGTAAATGGGTTTACCTAGTAACACTCGCGATGTCACTATTCGATCTCCAAGATGTATGCATGGCTATCGGATCTTTAGCGACTCTCGATTTATCAATGGTCGTTGATCTGATCGGGATATATGTGTTGAAAGGACCGTACTGTACGCTAACCACGACCAACTGGTTCTTGCAGGCACTATCAGTGATACCTAGGGGATCATGGCGCGATGTTGCTAGGCGCTTTACCATGATCCGATGGGCAAGTCCGAAATTGTGATTTCGGAGTCACGATGGTTGTGGGCCCACGGCTAGCTGTATCCCTGAACCATTGAGGGTCACACAAGTACTGGATTCATGATTCCCTCACGGAAACTGAGCTCAATGTGTTGCGCATAGGAAGAGGATTTTAGGGAGTGCGACTTTCTAAAAGTCAACAGGGGTCAAATTGCGATTTCCCACTGTTGAGGGGCAAAACCATCATTTTGGACTAGGTATCTGAAAAATTGTTTTTCGCATCATAATGTTCAGTTTTGGAAACTGAGTCGATCGGTCCGATCTGATCGTCGATCGGAGTTATGATGAAGCCACGGTGATGCGGATGAACCGAATGTTCATATATTGGACTGGGCCCGCCCCAGGTCCAATGGGCCGGTTCAAGCCCATCATACCTATACTTAGTCTTGACCTAGGGAAACTATTGAAAAAAACTTGCATCTCATAACCCTAGACCTAAAACTCGGCCGCCCCTCTCCTCTCAAGCCTCATGCCACCGCCGACCGCCTCTCGCCGCCGCCCGCCGGCCGCGCCCCGCCGTCGCCTGATTTTTGCGTGATCGGACTTGTTCCGATCAGCGTGACGAGGAGTTTCTGTCCGTGCCAGAATCCTTCATATCTTCTAGTGTAGATTGATGGAGGAATCACGTTTCCGATCGTGGACCTGATTGACGATCTACCACCGCCTACCGATTGAAGTGCCGGTTTCTTCGTGAAACTGGTCGGAGCCAGGCGCCTAGACGCCAGCAAGGTAACGATTCTATGAACACCCTATGAATGTTTATAGAATTGTATTTGAATGTATTGAACATTTCTCGGGGCAATTTTTTATTTCCGCTGCGCCCCCTGGAAACGGGATCCGGATCCACCATTGTCGCCAACAGTCACCCGCTACTCACTGCTGAACAACTAACCAACATCTGATCTCTCGCACAGCTGAAGACAAATGCCGCTCACTGCTGAGTCTTATACACTAATCCAAACGCTGTCGTTCCAACTAATCCAAATGACCACGTTTAGCTACTCACTGCCAAAACACGCTAGCGCATTCTCTACTGCTCAGCGACAACAGATCTCGCTACGACTGCTGAACACAACCACTCAACGACAACTGTTGACGTCACCACTGCTGAACGCGAACATTCAGCGATGACCCACGCTAACTCCTGATCGCTGAATTCAGTTCCTCTACTCTCCAGAATTGTTCTAAGGACTAAAACAAAACCCGATAGCTTCTTCAATCACAACAACGCAAAGCTGATATCAATAAAACCCGATTAATTAACTCAATTAATCTCATCAGCTTTTCGGGTCTCACATTACAGCTATGTGGAGGAAAGATTTTAACGATCTAATTATATTTTAAAGAATGTTTATTCCGCACTTTACTAAAAAAATTCTAGAGTTATGTTCGTTCAGTTGGTATCAGAGCAGTGGTTCTGGTGGGGTACTAGCCTGCTGCGTGGAGCTCAGAGTCGCACTATCAGTCTGTAAGTTTTGAGGTTTTTACGATTCATATTTTCACATGATGCATGTCCTATTTCTGCATTAGTGTTACCTTAGGAGTTTAAAAGTTAGCTGCCTAGTCATGCACTTGGATTTACATGAAGGGTTTTATGTGCCAGTATGTCTCCCAGACGTGCCAGAGACCAGCAGGACGATGATGCACCTCCTCCTCCCCCACCTCCGCAGCTGACGCCTTATGAGAGGGATAGCATGGACATGCTTTCCGGGATCACCATGATGTTAGATTGGCAGTCGGAGTGATCTGGGAAGTCCCACGATGAGGATGTGGCTGAGCGATTCCGCAAGCAGGGACCCAAGGAGTTTGACGGGACTACAGATCCACTAGTTTCTAAGGAATGGATCCGTTCTCTGGAGACCATCTTCTATTATATGGGTCTCCAGGATGCTGACAGGGTTAGATGCGCCATTTTCATGATGAAGGGAGATGCAGCACTTTGGTGGGAGAGTGCAGTGGTCAGGTTGGTGTTGGAGGACCTGACCTGGGAGAGGTTCAAGGTTGTATTCTTCGAGAAATATTTCACCACAGACATCCGAAGTCAGCTGATCAGGGAGTTCATGTCAGGCCCGGTGTGCTAATACATCAATTAGACACAACTACGCGGAAGCATCATAAAAATATGGGCTAAAAATTTTCGAATATAGGCCTGATCCAGTATCATTCAAAATACATTCATACTAAAAATAAGAGTTTAAATCAAAACTCATACAACATACTATAAAACAAGTAGTCAATCAACTACAGATCCCCCAATAATAAAGGCGCAGGACATCCCTTGTCTCAATATAATATATCAATACAACTGGGACTCAAATCAAAATGGGGATCGACCAGCTGAAGTTCCACTCTGTCCAGCTTGGTTACCTGAAGAACCTATAATGGCCAACGCCGACCAAAACATCCCAAAATAGGGAAAATAAACGAGGTCAAACCTCAGTAGGAAGAGCACAATAAAAGCATCTATCATATCGGACAATGCAATATCTCAATTGTGCAATGCATGAAAGGGCTAACAAGAATCATCGATAGACAAGGCACAACGACTCAGCTGTGCAGATCTCATCAATCATCATCATCTTGTGATCTTCAGGTGCGACGACTCAGCCGACCATCACAAGGCAGTGGTATTCAGGCACGACGACTCAGCCGGCCGATCACAACGTGCAAAGGAATTCAGCTCTCAAAGGAATCAGGCTCAATATGTATGCGTGAATGCACAGCAGACTCATGCTTAAAAATCATACATATATTTCACGCACAAAACAAATATGAGCACAGAATCATCATACAATCAACACAAGTCACAACAACTAATACACGAAAGAAATATCCCAAAGCTGATAATAAAACTGCTAAAATCTAGCTCAATTCGTACATCAATTCAGATTCTACCTCAACAGATCTTATAAAAACAAGGGCACAACAACCAGTACAAGTATACTACCCTAGCAGCTTCACGACGAACTCAACAGAAGCCACTACCAGTTCAAATCTGTTAAGATATCTCAATATCAACTCAAATCTGAACTCACACATCTTAAATTCTAAAGTCTCGTAGCTTACTCAGCTACCTCAACTCTACAGAGCACCACTCAGCCTCAACGAAGCTTAAAATGGAAATAAATCACTTACCCAAAGCTGCTAAAGAATAGAAGAACTACGGTTCAACAATCGAGAGGATACACGAACACTGCCACAACTTCGTGCTCCTCAATTCCGGCGACTCCAGTCTCCAAGCTGGTATCAATCGAACGCTCTAGAGAATACGAACTCAGCGCTACCAATCTTGCTCCAAACGGCGGCGTAAAACGACGGCAATCGACGGAAATAGGGTTCGGATGAACAGTACCAATCAAGGGTTATCGGGGATTAAGATAAGAAATATCAGGTTCGAATTACTCTAAGTGCTGATCGACTCTTAGTTTAAATTCCCCAAGTCCATGCTACATTGAAAGTCAATCACCAGCAAATCCAGATCTAATCTCTAAAACAGAAGTCACTCAAATCTGGCCTCAGAATTCACTCACCTCTACTACGCTATCTCAGTCTGACCCTCCAAACAAAACACGCGCTTCTAATAAAAACGGCGTCGCGCGACTTATCAAAACGACGTAGCATAGGGTCCCGCTCTCGCAACAGATCCCGCTAACGCTAATCCAGAACTCTAAGTGCTGATCGACTCTTAGTTTAAATTCCCCAAGTCCATGCTACATTGAAAGTCAATCACCAGCAAATCCAGATCTAATCTCTAAAACAGAAGTCACTCAAATCTGGCCTCAGAATTCACTCACCTCTACTACGCTATCTCAGTCTGACCCTCCAAACAAAACACGCGCTTCTAATAAAAACGGCGTCGCGCGACTTATCAAAACGACGTAGCATAGGGTCCCGCTCTCGCAACAGATCCCGCTAACGCTAATCCAGACTTGACCACATAAACTCTCACATCTGTTCATGTCCGCTAAACAGATCCCACTCACTAGCGTCAAATCTGAATACTCGATACGACGTCGCATTACCTCTTGCAACGCCATATCTAACTAGCCCCTCAAACGACAGCGTTTCACTCCCTGCTCGTGGCAATTCACGCAAACACGCGAGGGACAGATTTGAACATCCAGATTTCACTCAAATCTGAAATTCTGAAAATCACCAAATCCTCTCATCTGAAAACCCGATAATCAGAAACTCAATTAGCTAATCCTAATCCAATTCTGATTAGCTAATAAATCGTACTTAACAATTTCTAGTCCTCACATTCTCCCCCACTAGAAATCGATTTCGTCCTCGAAATCAACTCGTAGCACCAGATTCAAAAATAACGAGGAACAACAATCACATCAAGATGGCATTATCATGGCACAATATACTAGACACTATTCCAAAACATCCATGCCATACAGCCCAGCATACTCAATGCTAAACAAACCACTAATCGACAGCATAAATCATTCAAACACGAGATCAACAATCCAGTAAGTTACCTAGAATACTACGGCCATCACAGCTCAAACAGATGAGGCCACTCCTGTTTCATCTGCTCTTCAACTTCCCAGGTAGCTCCCTCACGACCATGCTTGCTCCATTGGACCATCACCAACGGAATAACATTATTCTCAGCTGCTTCTCCTTCCTATCCAGAATTTGCACTGGATATTCCACATAGCTCAAGGTAGAATCGAGCTCAACTTTATAAGTTCTCAACACATGGGATGGATCTGGCTCATATTTCCTCAACATTGACACATGAAACACACATGCATCATCTCTAACTCGTCAGGCAGCCTCAATCTATAAGCCAACTGTCCGATCCTTCAACAATCTCAAAGGGACCAACGAATATAGGAGCCAATTTACCCTTTAATCTGAATCTCATCACGCTCTTGAAAGGAGAAACTTTGAGAAACACTCGATCGCCAAACTCAAACTCCAAAGTCTACGTCTCTTATTAGCATAGCTAGCATGTCGATCTTGAGCAGCTTTCATCCTACTCCGAATCATCTTAATCTGATCCTTCATGTGCTGCACAAACACGGGAGTATACAACTTCTTCTCACCAATCTCTTCCCAGCAGATCGGTGATTACACTTACAACCATACAGCGTTTCAAAAGGTGTCATCCGAATAGTCACCTGGTAGCTGTTTTTATAAGAAAACTCAACCAAGGCCAATGATAGGATCAATTAGGATCGAAAATGGGCCTAGGAGTTCAGAAAGGGGGGGGTTTGAATGAACTCCTTGGAATTTTAAATTTTCGAAACCTTTAAAAACAATTTTACAAGCGGCTTGATTAACTCAGATTTGTGTTACCAAATCTGG
Organism: Dorcoceras hygrometricum; assembly: GCA_001598015.1. Lineage (NCBI taxonomy): Eukaryota > Viridiplantae > Streptophyta > Magnoliopsida > Lamiales > Gesneriaceae > Dorcoceras > Dorcoceras hygrometricum. The sequence goes on from KV005661.1 coordinate 24,509, forward strand.
GGTATCTCAGTTTCAAATCCGATCTCTCGACTAACAGAAAGTGTGCGGAAATAAGTCGATTAATCAGTGAACAGTATAAGTAAATAAATGCGATAAGTAAAAGTATAAGGATCAGAGATTTGTTTCTGGAAGTTCGGATATCAAATCCTACCTCTCCCCTTCTTCCCCTTGCAGGAAGGTTCCACTAGAAGAATTTGATGCACACAACTTCTGTCTACACCCAGTCACAGAGCCTCGCTTCAAGTGAACTCCTAACTATCACCAACTACACACAGATGCAACTGCGGAATCACAAACAATTTGATTTTTTGAACTGCTTGGAACAGCAAGTTCGTTACAGACTCAATCTAAAAAATACAATGAATACAACGTTTTGAGTGCTGTAATTATCTCTAAAATAAAACAATAAAGAGAACTGGAGTGTTCTTAGAGATTTTTACAACTGGGATTTTGAATATTTTATGCTTGAATTATCCCAGAAGTTGAGAGCTTTTGAGTATGCAAGATGAACTTTGAGCGAGAGATTGAAGATTCACGAGCCCCATCTTCGTTTGAAGACTTCAACTATTTATGCTCTTCACTCTCAATGGTCAGTACTTTGAATCCTTCTGCATATCTTCTTCGAATCTCCATTACCGCTATTCACAAGGTAAACTGCGATGTCAAAGCTTGATTGAAGTACATTCTAAATAGAGTAGCCAGTGTATCAATCATTTTACGTAATGCGTGGCTTCCTCAAGATAGCTTTGATAACTGCGATGTCAAAGCTTGATTGAAGTACATTCTAAATAGAGTAGCCAGTGTATCAATCATTTTACGTAATGCGTGGCTTCCTCAAGATAGCTTTGATTTTGTTTCCGTAATATAATTATGACCGTTGTAATTTTCTTCAACAGACTGATGACAACTAAAGAGATTTGAAACTCACATATGTTGTAGCACTCCACATCTGAATACTGCTTTCTTTCCTTTTGCGAATGGCTAAGGGAAATGTCTTTACGCATAAGGTTACCACATCTGATATATCTCCCTACTAACACTGTCATATCTGAAAGCTCTACTGCTCTTCTTGTGATACTGATTTTCAACTCTAAGTCTGAAGAATCCTGTACCGTCTATTCACATCTGATATGCTTAACTCAAATCTGTATAATTCTTAAAAACATACCTGGTTCTGTTGATGTAGCCTCTGAATCACTTCTGAAGACTCTCAAATCTGAATGCCTGACGACAGCTGAAATATTCCCGAATACTCAAATCTGATAGGCTTCCTGAAGACTTAACTCGATAACTGATATCTGAACATCTCTTTACTGAAGAATCAAATCTGATAGTCTCTGAAACAAAACTTTCAACCCGATATCTGAGTACACTGTTCCAAGGGTTTCGGATCTGAGCCACAGCTGTTAACCACGATGACTGTCCAAATATGATTACTAAGGTTCAGTTCTTACTACGTTTTTGTTATCACCAAAACTTATAAATTTTATCTTAACAACTTCCCCCTTTTTTGTGATGACAAAACGTAGCAGACTTTGACTTAAAGAGACAAAAGTAGATTGCTCCAAGTCAGCTATATATTCAATAGGAAGCAAAATACGAAAGATTTGTACAAGGAACTGAAAAGAAATCTATTTCTCCCCTAGCCAGTATCCAGCTCTTCCTGACCCTCTATGATATCCACCACTTTTGTAGAATCTTCTACCTGAAGAACCGCTCATACTGTCTTCGCTGCCAGAACCAGGTCTGCCTCCACGATCATCCGAGGAGGCTGTGTTCCGCGCTTCTACTCCCACCTTCCCCCTTTTTGTCATTACCACCTCGGTTGATGTAGGCAACAAGTTCACCCAACTGAGAGGAAAGGTTATTATAATTTTCCTGTGCTTGCGCATGGAATTCCAGTAAAGCATTCGAGAGGGCAGCTTTGGTTTCATCAACATCCTTTCGAATATCATCTAGTCCTGTGGCTACAACAGCCTGCTGAGTGATGAGCTTTCGTTGAGATGCCACAATGTCCAGCGACAGAGCGGTCTGCTGAATTTGAATTTCCTGGCGCACATTTTTAAACAGACCTCTATAGAGGCTGTCCTGTTGTTCCAACATCTCAGTAACCCTCTTCTCAAGGCTCAGAATTTCCAGCAAGAGCATATCCTTGAGTTTTTCCGAGTCATCCCTCGTTTGCACATGCTCAGTTGAAATCTGATTGACTAAAGCGCGGAGCTGTGCCAATGGCTCTGTGAAATCCTACGGGGTAACTGCAGTAGGCATCAAAATATGGTCGACCCCCATATGAGTGTCATCTGTAGAGAAGAATATACGAGAATTAGTAGTACTGGGATTTGGAGAAGTCAAATCTGTATCCAGGGGACGCTGAGAGACACTAGCAAAAACGGCAGGATCTGGATGAGTGGACATAGAACTGGAAGAACTTGAGTATGAAAGAATCATATGTACATCTGTACCTCTGTGAAAAACACCAACAAAATCTGCGGCATCTACGGCGATATCTATCACTGTACTTACGACTACTATATCTCGACAAAAATTGTGTGATCCAACTGGTTGCAAACTACCAAATGCTGTATAACTTCTATACAAACATCAGCCCAATGTTTGTGAAGCACTCTGAAAAATTCACTCACGGGGGCAAGAGTATCATCGAATTGCCTCTGTGGTGACAATTCTATCTCGAGAGAGACAGTTCGCTTGGGCAGGCGCTGCCATAAGTCATTGCCTTCTTGAATAACCCAAGACCCATCAACCACGGTCTTGGTTCGAAGCCAGCACAGTGACCTGGTGGAAGTATTTGATCGTGCAATCACTGCACCACGATCTCTGGTTTCTCCCTCAAACATTCTTGAACTGAAAAAGTGTTCCCACTTCAGCCCATTAATCCTCATCTGTGTTTGTAAATTCTCAAATGCCAAGAGGTAAGCATTTGAGAGCAAAGCTATGATCTTAAGATCGATGGATTTCAAAGGCTAACCAGCTTGGAAGTGTTGGCGATGGGATTCCAAGAATTTCCTCAGAAGCATCTCTCTGTATTTGGCAATTGTAAACTCCCGCCGCCTCACAGCTGTCTCCAATGAATCCTTCTCTGCCCATGCTAAGAATTTCTTCTCTTTGACAATAATATCTTTTACTAACTTAGAATCTGCTAATTTACTTAAACTGAAGGAATGAAAGAACGAGACAACGTCTGCTATTACCTTCTCACGAAGCTGTACAAGGAAGTCTATATCTGCACATATCAAACTGAACATCTCCCGGTCGGGTGCCCTTTTATTGTATCCTCAACAAGGGGCGCCTTCCCCTTGTCATATGTATCAATTCGAAGGGAGACTGGCCTTGTACCAGTCACCTTCGTGGACTTCCGGAATCTTAATGTCACGTGCGAATTTTATTCTGGTAATCTCTACGGCTGTCACTGAAGGCAACATCACGTTTGTTGGAATCTGTTTCAGAATATCCTCAAGCGGCATTGACTCTTCATCAAATGTGGTAGAGACAGTGAGTTCCAGAGCCTTGCTCACGGACCCTGTGTCCTCAGATTCTGTCATGGTCGCAACATCCTTAGCCAGACTCAACTCCTCAATATCCACTGGTTCAATATCTGTCTCCTCTGCTTTGGCAGACTGAATTATCTTACTTGGTTTCTTAAACCCAGACATGTCATCATCCTCCCCAGATCTCAAGGGCTCTTGAAGAAGCTGTTTCGATGCAGTAAAAGATGCCATTTTCCTATCAATTTCATTTTCAGCTCCATCAAGATTATCATCCTCATCATTGACAGCACTCGAGCGCTCAGTATCCGCAAGTACTGTCTCGGTATCCATATCTATACGATCTATAACCATATCTGATTCCCTCATATCTGTTTCCATCTGCTCGGTTTCAGTAAGAATCATTTCAATAATTTTATCCACATCATCAGCAGTTGATGCTTCCCTTTGTTGCTCTCCAACATCCACCACATCTAATTCTTTCTCAACAACGTCATCATCAGAATCTGCTGGCAGCTGCAACCTCCTCTTCGGGGCTTTGCGTTTAGGAGCAGAAGGGGTCACAACTGATATCATTTGAATAAGGGACAGCCTCTTGAGCTACTGTCACCAGCGCCAAATCTGTAGCTGCGGGAATAGCTTTCCCAGTTGTTCTCTTCCTCTTAACGACTGGTGATTCAATAGTATGAGCAGATCTCTTTTTAGACACAGCCTTCTTTTTCTCCGCTTGCTTCTTCACCACTGGCTCATCCTCCACATCCTCAACAACAATGTTCTTGTTTATGGCAATATACTTGGCTTCGCCGTAAGAATATTCAGAGGAGGGAATTCCTTCGATTCTCAAAACTCTAGATCTGGATTACCCTTCAGAACGATGCAAATTTGGACTGAAAAACCTCGATCTTGCTTAGAACCCGGAGTTACCATGTCCTTGAGAACTTTGAACAGAATTTTAATCCAGTTGACAGGAATGCCACCATAAATAGCAGTCATCATCAAGAACCTCTCATGGGTCACAGCATCGAACGACCTTGCCTTTACCGTCACAGACTTTGCCAGAATATCATTTAGCAAGCGAAACTCAAACACCAATTCCCTCTTCTTACAGGATGTACTTACCAGTTTACCATCGTACGAGAAAGCACTCCGGGCTTCAAGAATTAGATCCTGCGGGACCTCATGTAAGTCACACAAACCCTCTAATGAATGCCACCATAAATAGCAGTCATCATCAAGAACCTCTCATGGGTCACAGCATCGAACGACCTTGCCTTTACCGTCACAGACTTTGCCAGAATATCATTTAGCAAGCGAAACTCAAACACCAATTCCCTCTTCTTACAGGATGTACTTACCAGTTTACCATCGTACGAGAAAGCACTCCGGGCTTCAAGAATTAGATCCTGCGGGACCTCATGTAAGTCACACAAACCCTCTAATGGCAACGCGAAGGTGCTAGCAAATAGTTCTTCCGAAATAGCCACTGGTTTTCCTTGTATAGTACTTACAACCACACCATCCCTGACGGACGCATTGTGGAAGAACTCCACCAGAGCAGTTTCGAATATGGCTGACGAGCATCCCAAAAATCTACTAAGGCCAGATGAGATAAGGGCTTCAAACATCGCAACCATACCCTCTTTGTCCATTCGAGGACAGAGTCAAAGTAGACTTGAATGGTGTTGCTGATTAGAGAAGATGCCATTTCTGATAGGTTAAAAAGGGAATAATACGTCGTAGAATAGGATTGTCTCCAAAACGAAGACACAAGAAAGCAAGAGAGCAAAATAGCTAGAATGCAATTTCGTAAAGTAACCGTTAGAAGAACGAAGACGACGTAATATAAACAAGGAATGTGAATCGTTAAGAGAGATAAAGAGAGTGTGGATGTGACTGTTCGCATGATGACAAGCACGTGTCGATCATCCGACGGCGCGATCAAGTTTGGAAAAGATTTTGAAAAGATTTTCGAAAATTAATCACGAGGGTAAACAGTAAAAAACAAAATGCGCGCCAAAAATTGAAAGGCGTCACAACCTTAGGATCTGTTTTGTGTATCAGTGGGGATATTACAGGATCTGATCACGGATAAGCATCAACTGTGTATATATGACATCTGAGTGTATCCAGATCCCACATATTCAGCCGACTTAGTTCTTAATAATTCAGATCCGTTCTTCCCCCTAAGACTAAGGTTCTCCCAAGTTTGAAATATTACCAAGTCCAAGAGTCTTGTGTTCCCCTGAACAGTAGACTCGGATATGATGCACAGAGGCTGTTCAACCTGCAATTTTGTTAGCGCTCAGACAAATCAAGGCAATTCTAGGAGACCTAAAATGTTCCTAAATAAGGGCTTTGTGAAGATGTCCGCCACTTGCTGGTCAGTTGACACATACTCCAGTCGGACGTCTTTCTTGAGCACATGGTCCCTTATGAAGTGATGCCTGATGTCGATGTGCTTTGTTCTGGAATGCAACACTGGATTTTGAGTGATCGCGATGGCACTGGTGTTGTCACAGAGAATAGGCGCTTTAGAAGCATCAATGCCATAGTCCTTCAGCTGGTGTTGAATCCATAGAATCTGAGCACAACAGCTTCCATCCGCCAAGTACTCCGCTTCAGCTGTGGACGTTGCTATAGAGGTCTGCTTCTTACTGAACCAGGAAATCAATCGATCTCCTAAGAATTGACAAGTCCCACTGGTGCTTCGCCAATCAATCTTGCATCCTGCATATTCTGCATCACTATTACCGATTAGTTGGAAGCTTGAGTCTTTGGGATACCAAAGACCCATGTTGGAAGTTCCTTTTAAGTAATTTAAGATCCGCTTTACAGCTATGTAATGCGATTGCTTTGGTTCCTCTTGGAATCTAGCACACATATAGACAACAAACATGTGTCTGGTCTGCTAGCAGTTAGGTAAAGCAGGGAGCCTATATTACCGCAATATAATGATACCTAAATGGCAGATCCAGCTCCGTCTTTGTCCAGCTTGATTGAGGAGCTCATTGAGGTCGCTGCTGCTGAGCAATTGTCCATGCCAAATTTCTTTAGCAGTTCTTTCGTATATTTTGCTTGATTAATGAAGATTCCATTGTCAAGCTGTCTCACTTTTAATCGCAGAAAGAACGTCAGCTCTCCCATCATACTCATCTCAAACTTGTCCTGCATCAACTTAGAGAAATTCTGGCACAATTTGGGGTTAGTTGACCCAAATATAATATCATCAACATAGATTTTCACTAACAGGACATGATCAGATTTTACAAATTTAAATAGTGTCTTATCAACAGTGCCTATTGTGAAGTCATGCTCAATAAGAAACTTAGACAGTGTATCATACCAAGCTCTGGATGCTTGCTTCAACCCATATAGAGCTTTATCCAATTTGTAAACGTGATTTGGATATGTATGATTTATGAAGCCAGGAGTTTGTGCAACATACACTTCCTCAGTGATGATGCCATTAAGAAATACGCTCTTAACATCCATTTGAAAGACTTTGAAGTCTTTGTATGCAGCATATGCTAAGAACATGCGAATGTCTTCTAGTCTAGCTACAGGTGCAAAAGTTTCATCAAAATCGATGTCTTCCATTTGTCTAAAACCTTGAGCGACTAGTCTAGCTTTGTTCCTTGTTACTACTCCATCTTCATTCAGTTTATTCCTAAAGACTCATCTAGTTCCTATCACTGAACGATTGGACGGTCTAGGTACAAGTTTCCATACATTATTTCTTTTAAACTGATTTAGTTCTTCCTGCATTGCATCTATCCAGCTTTGGTCTGCTAAGGCTTCTTCTATCTGCTTAGGTTCTATATGAGATAAGAATGCTGAATCAAAATGATCATGCAATAGTTGGCCTCGTGTGCGAACAGGAGAGTCAATGTTACCTATGACTTGCTCGGGTGGATGATTTCTATTCCACCAAAGATCATAACCGATTGGGTTTGCTCCTTGTTCTGTGTGAATGTCTAACTGGATGATCGCATCTGGATTATCTGATGTCAATTGATGATTTGTGTTGTCTGCTGGTGCATCAGATTCCAGTTGAGGTGATTTTCATTCCAGATTTGAGTCCGAAACCAATTGATGAGATGTGATCGCATCTTGTGCGTCAGATGTCAAATGTACTGTCGGATATGGTTGCGCAACATCTTGAACATTAGGTGTTGCTTCTTCAGCAGCTGTCACATCTGCTTGAGCATTGTCGTGAGGTGTGTCCAGTGTTGGTTGTATCTCAGCTGAGTTTCTTTCCTATGGCACGTCATCATCTGATTCATCAAGGCTGCATGATTCCATACGCGTGCATAGGTCATTGAGTCTCGCAGCTGAGTTGGATCTGAAACTTGTCTCATCAAAAACCACGTGTGCTGATTCTTCGATTGTCAGACTTCGATTGTTGAAAACTCTGTACGCTTTGCTCACAGCTGAATAACCTAGGAATAAACCTGCATCAGATTTAGCATCAAAAGTTGTTAGGTGCTTCTTGCCGTTATTACGAATGAAGCATCTGCACCCAAACACCCTGAAATATGAAATATCAGGTTTCTTGCCACTCCAGATCTCATATGGGGTTTTTCTGCGCAACTTATTAATCATAGATCTGTTTTGAGTATAGCAAGCTGTGTTAACTGCTTCTGCCCAGAATTTTTGAGAAATGCCGGAATAAGCAATCATATATCTAGCAGCTTCTTTTAAAGTACGGTTTCTCCTCTCAACCAGCCCATTCTGTTGAGGGGTTCTAGCTGCAGAAAGCTCATGCTTTATTCCAATGTCATCCAGATAAGAAGATGATTTTTGATTTAAAAACTCGGTACCACGATCACTTCTTATCCGGTTGAATGTACAAGATCTGTCATTTTGTAAATGTTTTAAAAGCCGAATCAGTTGGTCAGCGGTATCAGATTTTGATTTTAAAAACAGCACCCAAGTAAATTTTGTTAAATCATCAACAACAACTAGGGTGTAGTTCGTTCCCCCTAAGCTAGTTACGGGAATAGGACCAAAAAGATCCATATGTAAAAGTTCTAAGCTTCGGGAAGAACGTTTACCGCCTTTCTTTTTAAAAGTAGAACGGATTTGTTTACCAAGATGACATGCGGAACAGATTTTGCCCTTAGAAAAATTGATTTTAGGAATACCAGAAACCAGTTCATGCTGACTCAATTTGGCAAGAGTTTTAAAGTTGAGATGGTTCATTCGCTGATGCCACAACCAGCTCTTGGAAGAGTCAGCTGCAAGGAATATCTGTTCAGATCCCATTTTCTCTGACCAGTTGATAATGTAGGTATTCCCCGATCTTTTACCTACCAAAATAGTCAGACCATTTGGACTCTGAACTGTGCAAGTGTGCTGTTTAAAATTTACTATGTAACCCTTATCACACAGCTGACTAATGCTAATCAAATTATAGCGCAAACTGTCAACGACTAAAACATCAGATATTGAAATATTACCGTGGGTAAGCTTACCCTTACCCACAGTGTTACCATGTGAGTTATCACAAAAAATGATCTTCTCTCCTCTGTGAGGTGTTACATCTGATAGCAGCTTTGGGTTACCTGTCATATGTCGTGCACTGCCACTATCCAAGTACCAAATAATTGACTCATCTCCAGCCTTGTACATGTTGTCCTCTTCCTCTGTAGATTGGTTGGCCATTAGACAGTGAGTTTCCTCTTGGTCACTGTTGCTTGATGAGGAACTGCTTGATGTGGAGTCCGAATCTGAATCCGCCCAATTTTTGTTGCTCTCCTCTTCAACAAGTGCTTTACGATCACTCTTTCTAGTTGGCCTTTTGTCAGCTCTAGTTCTCCTTCTTTCATTGGATCTTCTGTCATCCTTCTTTGATCGGTCATCCTTCTTGCTTTCATCCTTCTTTGGCCAGTTGCAGTCTGCTGCAAAGTGCCCTGGACGACCACAGTTATAACATTTCATATCAGTTGAAATCTTTTCAAATTTGTTTGCTTTATTATACGAAAAAGAATGGTTAGAAGATCTTCTCAGATATTTCCCAAACTTCTTGACGAAGAGGGACATAACATCATTGCTTAGTTGTTCTGTAGATTTGCTCTTGCTTGGAGAACACTGTTCAGATGTTGCGGTAAGAGCCTTGGTTGGTTGTGAAGTTGATGGCGCCTCAAATCTGGTTTCCAATTCAAACTCGTATGCTTTTAGATTTGCAAAGAGATCATGTAGTTCGAGCTTGTTGAGATCCTTAGACTCACGCATGGCCATTGTCTTAACATCCCATTCCCTGGGCAGCGCTCTCATCACCTTGAGAGCAAATTCTCTGTTGTAATACTCTTTGTCTAGGCTGGTCAGCTCTATTACCACAGCACTGGATCTCTCATCAAACTCAGCCATGGTTTATCCATCTTTCATCTTTATGGACTCGTACTTCTGCTGAGCAACAGTAAGTTTGTTTTCCTTGGTTTCATCGTTGCCTTCGCAGATCTGAATCAGCTTTTCCCAAATCTCCTTGGCAGTGATACATGTTTTGATTTTGCTGAACATATTTTTGTCCAGCGTCTTGTACAGGATATCCCTGGCCATGTTGTCCAAGTTTGCCTTCTTCTTATCCTCGTTAGTATACTCATGTCTCTTCTTTTCTACATATTCCGGTTCACCATCAGATACCGCGAATGCTGTGTTGGCCTTCATGATTTTCATTGGTCCATCGGTGATCACCGACCACATATCATCATCTTGTGCAGCCAGATGTGCTTGCATCCGTATTTTCCAATCGTAATATTCCTCCTTGGAAAACATTGGAATTTTGTTGTGAGAGATTGTCCTATTGAAATATATAGAGCGTAGACAGCAAACTGTTCAATAACTGAGATGCGCAGGCTCTGATACCGATTGATAGGATCAATTAGGATCGAAAATGGGCCTAGGAGTTCAGAAAGGGGGAGTTTGAATGAAATCCTTGGAATTTTAAATTTTCGAAACCTTTAAAAACAATTTTACAAGCGGCTTGCTTAACTCAGATTTGTGTTACCAAATCTGGGGTATCTCAGTTTCAAATCCGATCTCTCGACTAACAGAAAGTGTGCGAAAATAAGTCGATTAATCAGTGAACAGTATAAGTAAATAAATGCGATAAGTAAAAGTATAAGGATCAGAGATTTGTTTCTGGAAGTTCGGATATCAAATCCTACGTCTCCCCTTCTTCCCCTTGCAGTAAGGTTCCACTAGAAGAATTTGATGCACACAGCTTCTGTCTACACCCAGTTACAGAGCCTCGCTCCAAGTGAACTCCTAGAAATCACCAACTACACGCAGATGCAACTGCGGAATCACAAACAATTTGATTTTTCGAACTGCTTGGAACAGCAAGTTCGTTACAGACTCAATCTAAAAAATACAATGAATACAGCGTTTTGAGTGCTGTAATTATCTCGAAGATAAAACAATAAAGAGAACTGGAGTGTTCTTCGAGATTTTGACAACTGGGATTTTGAATATTTTATGCTTGAATTATCCCAGAATTTGAGAGCTTTTGAGTATGCACGATGAACTTTGAGCGAGAGATTGAAGATTCACGAGCCCCATCTTCGTTTGAAGACTTCAACTATTTATGCTCTTCACTCTCAACGGTGAGTACTTTGAATCCTTCTGCATATCTTCTTCGAATCTCCATTAGCGCTATTCACAAGGTAAACTGCGATGTCAAAGCTTGATTGACTTACATTCTAAATAGAGTAGCCAGCGTATCAATCATTTTGCGTAATGCGTGGCTTCCTCAAGATAGCTTTGATTTTGTTTCCTTAATATAATTGTGTGTTGGGGATCCGGATCCGCCCCCCGGCTAGGCAGCGGAAGAACATAGAATAAAAGCCGGGAGACGATCAATACGAAAAATTCAATAACAATTATCGACATACATAGGGGGTTCAAAACCACTACCTTGCTGGCACTTGTGCCTGGCTCCAACCGTAGTTACAATAACGTCGGCTCTTCTCGGTAGACTGCGGTAGATATCGCCAATCCGGTCCACGACCAGAACCGAGACTCCTTTGTCAGCCTGCACTAGAAGCATTGACAAATTTTGCACGAACGGATTCTCCTCGTCGAATTGGCCGGAACGAATTCCGGCAACTCGAGGCGGCGGCGGCGGCGGCTTGTGAGAGGAGAGGGAAGGGCGGCTATGCACTTAGGGTTAGGGTTAATGAGAGTGTTATGTTTAATCAAGTCTCTTAATTCTATATAAATAGATTAAGTGTTGGACTTGGACCGGCCCAACGGGCCCGGGTCCAACAATGAACATTCAGTTCATCTCCACCACCGAGACTTCATCGTAACTCCGATCGCCGATCAGATCGGATCGATTGACTCAGTTTCCGAAACTGAATAATATGATCTGAAAACCGTTTTTCAGAACCCCAGTGCAAAATGACCGTTTTGCCCCTCAACAGCGGGAAACCCCGGTTTGAACCCTGTTGACTTTTAGGAAGTCGCACTCCCCAAAATCCTCTTCTCGTGCTCAACACATTGAGCTGAGTATCCGTGCGGGAATCTCGAATCTAGTACTTGTGTGACCCTCAATGGTTCAGGGATACAGCTAGCC
>KV005661.1:44591-75550 GCA_001598015.1 Dorcoceras hygrometricum
AAGTATATTCGACAGACCTTGTAACAGTACTATTCATACGTTGCTGACAACAGATAGCACTACAGGATATGCTCATCAGTTTTCGTAACAGTAAGTTCAACAGGACTTCGTTTGCTATTAATAGATATGATGACATCAGCTACAGTAGAATATCTGATATCATGACGTCACCATCAGATTTAGCTACAATGGTCATATAACAGATATAATGACGTCAGCTACAGTAGAGGAACAGATATGATGACGTCAACAGTGCTGAAATTTTCAACTGGTCATACATTGTTTTACCGCGACAGATTTTTCAACAGCAAGGAACTATTCATTTGTCTTCAACAAAGGAAGATCTGTCGACAGAAATGGTTTCAGGCACAAGCATTAAGTTGATTCAAATTCGATCGTATACTCAATTGGAAAAGATCGATGGCCAAAACAAGAATCGTTCAAATTGCCTGGAATTAAGGACACAAGATTGGTACTATTTTTGGATAAATAGTACACATTGGCAGAGGTTGTTACAACGGGATTGCACATATATGGAAATTATATTTGTGCCTCTGACACTACGCAATTTACCATGTAGTGGAGCAGGATTGACGGAGTACTACTGTCAGTATTTCAAAAAGGATTTTGTTGCCTTATCAGAATTAATCGACCGTTGAACGAAGAGTATAAATAGCAGATGTTTTGAATTGAAGACGACTCTCGCCATCGCTATTGCTGAAACGCTGCCAAATTGAATTCTCGAGCTATTCCTTATTGAAGCATACTTAAAGCTCACAAGACTCGAAGAACAATACTATTGTTTTTCATTGATACATCTTCGAGTCACTCTCTGGTTCAATCTTTGAATCGAGTTTCTGTGTTTAGAAACCATAGAAATTTACAGTCTCAAATACGTGCATTTCATTGTAATATCTTATTGAGTCTGTAACAAACATGCTCTCAAAAGCCGTTTGAAAATATTACCAAGTGTTGTAAACCAGCAGCTGCGTCTGCTTGGATTGGTGTGGAGATACTAGGAGTTCTCATAGTTGCTGGTTGCGGGATCGGGTGTTTGTAGAAGGCCTACTTTCATCAAATCTTCTAGTGATACCTTCCGAGGAGGAAGAAGGGGAGACGTAGGATATTAATATCCGAACTTCCAGAAACAAATCCTGAACTCTTATCTCTTTACTTTACGCTCTTGAATACTGCATTAACATATTATTATTACTGTCCACAAGTTAATCGGCCTTTTTACGCACAAACATTGTTGGCCGAAAGACTTGCATAAAACTGAGATACCTTAAGTCTGGTAACTCGGACTTAAGTTAAGTCGTGCGTGTAAAATATTTTAAAAGAGTTCAAAAATCGAAGGAGTTCATTCAACCCCCCCCCCCCCTTCTGAACTCCTGTTCTTATATTGATCCTATTTCTGGGACCATCAATTGGTATCAGAGCACGTGCTTCTCAGTTATTGAACAGTACTTATTTGTGCGTTATATTATCTCAATATGTCGATCTCTCACAACAAGATTCCCATGTTTTCCAGAGAAGATTATGATGACTGGAAGATAAGCATGCAAGCGCATCTGGCTGCCATGGATGACGAAATGTGGACTATTATCACTGAAGGTCCATTGAAAATAATGAAGCCAAATCTGGCGGTTGCTGTAACTGTCAGGCCCCGTGCTAATTACTAACAATTAACCCATAATTAACGCAAAACACGGAAGCTAAAAATCAGGGCTTAAAAATTTTTCAAAATACAATGGGCCTGAACCCCAAATCATACATTCAAAATATTCAATACTCAAATACTAGTTAACTCAAATTCAAACACAACAGGTAACAACATAATACAAATCAAATGTAGATCCCCAATACATGATAACACGGGGCATCCCCCGGCTCAATATATATCATACATATAAACTGGGACTCAGGGACGAGGGGATCGACCAGCTGAACTTCCACTCTGCTTGGTTACCTGAAGCTCCTGCAAATGGGCAACGCAGACCCAAACAAGACAAAAGCAGGAAACAAGTACGAGGTCAAGCCTCAGTACGAAGAGCTATCAAAACAGCTAAACATGCAACATGCTATAATCAATGCTATGAATGCATGAGGGCTATCAAGAAATAGGATAGCTAGACCAGTCTATCAACTGGCAACTCAAATCAAGCCTCTATACCACGCACAGCCAATCAGCCGGTGGAAATCATCGGTCCGTGATCATCGGGGCCCGTCAGTCCATCACAGCTCGGTGGTAGACACTCGAATCCGGTAGTCACCACTCCGACGATAGCGTTGGACTTTTTGGGCACGACTCAACGGTCGGCCAGTCACAACGTGGCACCCAATCAGGTAATCAAATCAATCTATCAATTCAGGCTCAAGATGTATGCATTAATGCCATTCAATATCAATGCTTAATGCATACAATATCAATGCTTAATGCATACAATTCATAATACGTGCAAACAGAATGTATAACTCAAGCAATTCATCAAACTGTTCCACGTAACCACATAGCAGCAAAGTCACGGATTTCACAACATTGAAATATAGACATGTTCACGCTCAAAGCTGCTAAGGGCTGCTCAATCGTACCTCGAATCCACAAATTCTACCTCACAAATTCAAACAGGGCATGGCAGCACTCACGACCAGAAACCAGCAGCTTTCGCGATCTTCTCCAAGGTCGTTCTGCAGCTTCAAATGGGTAGCAATCGAAAGAGAAGTTCACAAGGAACCCAGCGCCATCGAAAACACTCAAATCTTCGACGGAGAACGACGGAAATCTAGGGAAGAAAACCTCGGTGAACAGTAGCTCTACGAGGGTTTGAGAAAGAAGAGATAAGGAATGGCTGGCTCAAAATAATTCTAAGTGTCGATCAACACCTCTATATAAATACATCTCAAATCTCTTGACTGCTGCTCACCAATCCAGTCGTCTTGAACCGTAGGAATCTTACGACTGGCACTCATGCTTCCTACAACAAACCAGACGCAACAATCCAGTCGCAACTATCCAGTCGCAAGCTATCCAGTCGCAACTATCCAGTCGCAAGCTATCCAGTCGCAAGCTAAACCAAAAGCTGGTAGATTCCTCACAACTGGTACCAGACGCAATCCTCGAAACGCAGTGTTTCAACTAAACCAGACGACGTCACGTTGCTCCCTCGACTGGTTCCTCAATTCCACAGCTGGTCACCCAGTTGCAACACAATTTCCTCCCGTGACGGGTTCTTCAATTCATCGACTGGTCATGCTCTCACGAGCGCAAAGATTGCCAGACGCAACACCAGCGCAACGACTGATTTTTCCCCATTACCACCAGCTGCAAGCTACAGTAACCATCTCAATTCCACAGCTGGTCACCCAGTTGCAACACAATTTCCTCTCGTGACGGGTTCTTCAATTCATCGACTGGTCATGCTCTCACGAGCGCAAAGATTGCCAGACGCAACACCAGCGCAACGACTGATTTTTCCCCATTACCACCAGCTGCAAGCTACAGTAACCATCAAATTCCAAATCCTACCAGTCGTTGGCTACAGCATGGTTGATTCAATATTTGGAGGAATTCGACAACTCTAACTTCAAAATGCACGTGGCTAAACCCAACAATAAAATTAACCACTAATCTAAATCTGAATCCTCACAGTAACAAATGGCGAGCCTCGGTATCTTGAGAAACCCAGACACGAATATACAAATGATGACAGGAAGAAAGCAAATCTAGACAATGTGGCCAGGGACATCCTATGCAAGACGCTGGACAAAGACAAGAACATGTTCAGCAAAATCAAAACCTGCTCCACAGCCAAAGACATCTGGGAAAAGCAGGTCCAGATATGTGAGGGAAGCGACGAGACAAAAGAGAACAAGTTAACCGTCGCTCAACAGAAGTATGAGTCCATCAAGATGAAAGACGGCGAAACAATGACTGAATTTGATGAGCGCTTCAGTGCAGTTATCATCGAGTTGAACAGCCTTGGAAAAGAGTACAGAAACAGAGAGCTAGCACTGAAAGTCATGAGAGCGTTACCCAAGGAGTGGGACGTGAAGACCATGGCAATGAGGGAGTCGAAGGACCTGAATAAGCTGGAACTCCATGATCTGTTCGCAAATCTGAAGGCATACGAATTTGAATTGGAGACAAGATCAGAAGCTGGTCCCTCAACCTCCCAGCCAACAAAAGCATTGGCAGCTACAACAATCGAACAGTGCTCTCCTAGCACAATCAAAACCGCTGATCAACTCAGCGATGACGTCATGTCCCTCTTCGTAAAGAAGTTTGGGAAATTCATGAGAAGATCTTTCCACCCTTCCTCTCATCAAAACCGCTGATCAACTCAGCGATGACGTCATGTCCCTCTTCGTAAAGAAGTTTGGGAAATTCATGAGAAGATCTTTCCACCCTTCCTCTCCTTACAATAATTTTAATAAAAATGATAAATCTGTATCTGACATGAAATATTTCAATTGTGAACGACTAGGGCATTTTGCAGTCGAGTGCAACAGGCCCAAGAAAGACGATAGATACAAGCGAGAGGACAAGAGGAGTGATGATCGATACAAGAAGGAGGAGCGATACAAGAGAAATGAGGAAACTGATGAAAGAGCTGTTGAGAGATCCAAGGAGCGATCCAAGGACAGGCGGATGAGAATAAGAAGTGACAAAAGACCCAGCCACAAACATGACCGCAAAGTGTTGATGGCTGAGGAAAGCACAAAGATCTTGGCGGACACTGACTCAGAATCTTCATCCAGCAGCTCCTCATCAAGTGACAGTTAACAGGAGGAAGTTCACTGCCTCATGGCTGATCAAACTTCGGATGATGAGGTATTTGATTTCTCAAACATTGAATTTACATGTGAGGATCTAGTTCAGGCACTGAACGATATGGTCCATGAGTACAAGACTCTATCTCACATATTTGAGGAAATCAAGGCCGAAAACGCAAGTCTGAAAAATAGTTCAGCAGAATCGAGTTCTGACGAGCTTGAGGATACTGACAGCTTAAAGACTGAGTTGAGTAAGCTGAGAATAGAGAATGAATTGTTCAGAAGTGAGTCCAGCGAGCTCAAGGCTGAAGTTGAAAAGTTAACTAAAGAAATGAGCTCCTGGACCCAATCAGCTCGTGCTTTCCACAAACTACAAGAAATCCAAAAGTCAGCACATGATAGAACTGGCTTAGGTTTTAGTAATAGCGAAAGCAGTGAAGGAGAGACAAGTACTCATTCACAGCCAGCATATGACAAGTTCAACAAAATGAGCTTTGTCAAAGCAAATGTGATACATGACTGTTTTGAGTCGATAATATTTGATGACCAGAACTCTTATCAGTCGAGTCATGAAGGAAAAGATGGCATCGGCTATCAAAGGCCTGAGATCCCAAGACTAGCTGGCTAAAGAACAGGTTGGACAAGGATAAAGCGAAAGCTGGTTCCAAGTCTTATGTTCAGCACCAGCCGTGGCGTAATTCTAGGAAGGCAAAATCTGGTTGGAGAAAGACTCAGTCGAGAAGAGATCTATATGGTCAACATATGAAATCAAAACTCAATAGATCTCACTGTAATTATGCACAGACCCTTAAGGATACTTATACTGGAAAAACTGTTAAGGTAATTCAAGTATGGGTCACGAAAGGGGTAATCCAATCAGGACCCAAGTAAAATTGGGTACCAAAATTTGTTTGTATGATTGCAGGGTAACAGGTACAAAGCTACTGAAGACGCAATTATTTGGTACTTGGACAGTGGGTGTGCTCGACATATGACAGGAAACCCAAAGCTGTTGACAGATGTTGTTCCACACAAAGGAGCGAAAATAGTCTTTGGTGATAATGCACACGGTAACACTGTGGGTAAGGGTAAGCTTATCCATGGTAACATTTCTATCTCAGATATATTGGTTGTTGATAATCTCAGTTATAATTTGATTAGTATCAGTCAACTATGTGACAAAGGTTACATAGTTGACTTTCAACAACACACGTGCACAGTTCAGAACTCAAATGGTCTGACTATATTGGTGGGTAAAAGATCTGGGAATACCTACGTTATCGATTGGTCAGAGCAGTTGAAGTCTGAACAGCTTTGTCTTACAACTGACTCCTCCAAGAGTTGGTTGTGGCATCAACGAATGAACCATCTAAACTTAAAAACACTTGCTAAGTTGAGTGAGCATGATATGGTTTCTGGTATGCCCAAATTAAAATTTTCTAAGGATAAGATCTGTGCAGCTTGTCAGCTTGATAAGCAAATTAAATCGACTTTCAAAACTAAAGGCGGCAAACATTCTTCCCGTTGCCTTGAGCTTTTACATATGGATATTTTTGGTCCTATTTCACTAAGAAGCTTAGGGGGAACGTCCTACACCCTTGCTCTTGTTGATGATTTTTCAAAATATACATGGGTGTTGTTTTTAAAAGCAAAATCTGAAACCGCTGACCAGCTGATACGCCTTTTGAAACGTTTAAAAAATGATAGATCTTGTTATGTCAACCGGATAAGAAGTGATCGCGGTACTGAGTTCTAAATTTTAAATTGACTTCTTATTTGGAAGACTTAGGAATTAAGCATGAGCTTTCAGCAGCAAGAACTCCTCAGCAAAACGGGTTAGCTGAAAGGAGAAACCGCACTCTTAAAGAGGCTGCTAGATCTATGATTGCTTATTCTGGTATTTCTCAAAAATTTTGGGCAGAAGCAGTCAATACACATGTCACACTCAAAACAGATCTATGATTAATAGGATGCACGATAAGACCCCATATGAGATCTGGCATGGAAAGAAACCTGATATATCATATTTCACGGTGTTTGGGTGTAGATGTTTCGTTCACAACAATGGCAAGAAACACCTAACAGCATTTGAACCTAAATCTGATGCAGGAATATTTTTAGGTTACTCTGCTGTCAGCAAAGCCTATTGGGTATTCAACACCAAGAGTCTAACTGTTGAAGAATCTGCCCATGTTGTGTTCGATGAGACAAGCTTCAAATCAAATTCATCTGCAAGCTTACATGACTTGTGCACACGTCTGGAATCAACAAGACTTGAAGAATCTGATGATGACGTGTCACAACAAAGATTCACAGCTGAAGAACAACCAATAGTAGATACACAACATACTATTACTCAACGAGATCTTACGGCAGATGGAGCAGAAGCAATCACCGCGCTAACAAGTGTTGTTCCAACAGATCTTGCCACGTCAGACATTGCGCAAGCAAATGCTACTGTTCATACACCAACAGCTAACGCAACAGTAGCAAGCACTTCTTCTCAAGTGGTATCAAGACAAACAGTGGATGACAAAGCTGACAACAGCACTCACACACAACAGCAAGAACTCCAATTGGAATCTGATGCACAAGGAAACAATGATAATCAACAATTGGCGTCAGAAGATCCAAACATTTTTATCCAGTCAGCAACACAGGGGGAACAAGGAGAAAATCCCTTTGGACTTGATCTTCGGTGGAATAGAAATCATCCACCTGAGCAAGTCATAGGTAACATTCAATCTCCTGTTCGCACACGAGGCCAGCTATCTAATGATCATTTTGATGCTGCATTTCTTTCTCATATAGAACCTAAGATAATTGATGAGGCCTTAGCTGACTCGAGTTGGATAGATGCCATGCAGGAAGAACTCAATCAGTTTGAACGCAATAAAGTATGGACACTTGTACCTAGACCTAATAATCATTCAGTTATAGGAACTCGATGGGTCTTTAGGAATAAATTGAATGAAGATGGAGTAGTAACAAGAATAAGGCTAGGCTGGTTGCCACCTGAGCAAGTCATAGGTAACATTCAATCTCCTGTTCGCACACGAGGCCAGCTATCTAATGATCAGTTTTTGATGCTGCATTTCTTTCTCATATAGAACCTAAGATAATTGATGAGGCCTTAGCTGACTCGAGTTGGATAGATGCCATGCAGGAAGAACTCAATCAGTTTGAACGCAATAAAGTATGGACACTTGTACCTAGACCTAATAATCATTCAGTTATAGGAACTCGATGGGTCTTTAGGAATAAATTGAATGAAGATGGAGTAGTAACAAGAAATAAGGCTAGGCTGGTTGCACAAGGCTTTAGACAAATGGAGGGTATAGATTTTGATGAGACCTTTTCACCAGTAGCAAGATTAGAGGCCATACGCATGTTCCTTGCATATGCTGCATATAAAGACTTAAAGGTCTTTCAGATGGATGTCAAGAGTGCCTTTCTAAATGGCGTCTTGACAGAGGAAGTGTATGTTGCACAACCTCCTGGCTTCATAGATCGTACTCCAGATTTTGTTTACAAACTGGACAAGGCTCTATACGGGTTGAAGCAATCACCCAGAGCCTGGTATGATACACTCACTAATTTTCTTCTTGAACATAAGTTCACTATAGGCACAGTCGATAAGACGTTGTTAAATTTTTTAAGGATGATCACGTCTTATTAGTTCAGATTTATGTTGAAGATATTATTTTTGGGTCAACTAACCCCAAACCGTGCAAGAAATTGTCCAAGCTCACGCAGGATAAATTCGAGATGAGCATGATGGGGGAGCTAACTTTCTTTCTGGGATTACAAGTTCGACAGCTGGAAAATGGAATCTTCATTAACCAAGCTAAATATACGAAAGAATTGCTGAAGAAGTTTGGCATGGACAACTGCTCAGCAGCAGCAACCCCCATGAGCTCTTCAATTAAGATGGACAAAGATGAAGATGGAACTGCCATAGAGGTATCTTTGTATCGAGGTATCATAGGCTCTCTCCTTTACCTAACTGCTAGCAGACCAGACATCGTGTTTGTTGTCTGTATGTGTGCTAGATTCCAAGCAGAGCCAAAGCAATCACATTATATTGCTGTTAAAAGAATCCTTAAGTATTTAAAGGGCACTTCCAACGTGGGTCTTTGGTATCCCAAAGACTCAGGCTTTCAACTAATCGGTTACAGTGATGCAGATTATGCAGGTTGCAGGATGATCACAAGAGCACAAGTGGAACATGTCAATTCTTAGGGGATCGACTAATCTCCTGGTTCAGTATGAAGCAGACGTCAATTGCCACGTCAACAGCCGAAGCAGAGTACCTTGCTGCTGGCAGTTGTTGCGCTCAAATCCTCTGGATTCAACATCAATTGAAGGATTATGGCATTGATGCTTCCGAAGCTCCTATTCTCCGTGACAACACAAGTGCGATAGCGATCACCCAGAATCATGTGCTGCATTCCAGAACAAAGAACATCGACATTAGGCATCCCTTCATAAGGGACCACGTAATGAAGAAGGACGTTCGGTTGGAGTACGTGTTGACTGAGCAACAAGTTGCTGATATCTTCACCAAACCTCTGCCAGACGCTAAGTTTTCCTACTTTAGGAACATATTAGGTCTCTTAGAATTTCCATAAAATGGTCTGTGCATTAACAATTTTTGCAGGTTGAACAGCTCTGCTTACGTCAGCATCGAGTCATATGTTCAGGGGGAACAGCGATGCTTGCGTCAGCGCTATCGTTGGAAGGCTATTCGACAAGGAACAACAATGCTTACGTCAGCCTCCGGTCATATGTTCACAAGGAACAGTGCTGCTTACGTAAGCATTGCTGATTGAGGGTTGTCTATCGTAGGGGGTAACATGGTCTCTGTGTTGTTAAGCGTGAAGTCAACTGAACAGGAGAGATCTATCAACAGATATCTCCTGTACACAATTGATGCTTATCTGTTAACAGATTCTGTTCCATCCCCGCGAAACATTAAAAACAGATTTGCTTAGGTTTGATGTTTTAAAGATTTTGGCGCGTCGATTTTATTTTAACCTTTTCCCGTACGGGTAAAATATTTGCAAAATCTTTTCTAAAAATAGTACGCACCGTCTGATGATTGACACGTGTTGCCCTTCATTCGCATCGTCACACCAAAATTCCTTCTCTCTCCTCACGGTTCATATTCACCGTCTTTATTTATGGCATTTCAAATATTTGCTAAAACTTATTGTGCAATCGTACTCTTTGCATTCTCTTGCTCTCGTATTATCTTGTTCTTGTGCGCTCGTATTTTCTTGTGTAGAAAATCTTATTTCAGGCATTCCTTGCACTCTAAATCGACTACAATGGCATCCATATTCTCTTTCAACTCTTATCAGATTAACTTTGAATCGGTATTGATGATTCCTGATCATGATGGCATGCTAAACATGTTCAAAGCACTGGAAGCCAATGGTCTACGAGGGTTTCTGGGGTGTGAATCAGTACTATATGAGAAGGAGCTAGAGCAGTTCTTTGAAACAGCGTTGGTACATGGTGAAGATATCACTGGAGCAGTATCAGGAAAGTTCTTCTCTATCTCTCAGGCTCAGTTTGCACATGTTTTTGAGTTACCCACAAAAGGGCTTGTGAACTTTTCTGAGGTACCAAAGGATAGGGTGTATGATGCGAGGAGCATCTTCTCGAAAAAGGGTGTGCAAGTTGAAATTCATGGGAAAAAGAAACACATGAAATATGAATTTCGGCTGTTGAATGATATTTTGGAAAAGGCTGTCACTGTTAAGGCGGGTTCGTTTGATGCTGTCACCACTGAACGATTCCAGATGATGACGGTGATTCATTTTGGATTGAAGGTGAATTGGAGCAAGGTTTTGTTCAATGTAGTGAAAGACATGGTGGATAAGTCGCAGAGGAAAGCTAAGGGCTTTGATGCGCAAATTGGTGCTCTGTTGAAGGGCATCCCTGCTATTGCTCTGGGAGAAGGTGTTCCTTTCCCACTTGCAAAAAATCTGTCTATGAAAACATTAAACACTTACATTGCCACGAATACCACAATTGATGCTCGTGAGGAGCAGGGGATGGTTAGTGAGGCTATTGTGAAGAGGAAATCCAAGTCTACAAAGAAGTCCTCATCTACTGATGATACACCTGCTAAGGTTATTTCTGAAATTTCCGCATCAAAGAAGCGAGTGGCCACTGAGGATAATGCGCCGGCTATTCCAAAGAAGAGGCGCACCGTGAAGACCAAACCCTCACCTTCACAAGCAAGTCTGGATATTGTGAATGTGGCACAGGATGTGGTGCCCATTCAGGTTATTGATCCTACCCCTGCTCAGGCAACTATCAAATCTCCTACGCCCAAACGAAAATCATGAAAGAGGAGATTGGTATTGCCCACGGGTTCTGATGATGAAACAATGGGTCCACAGGAACTTGTTAAAGATACTGATGAAGCTGCTGTTAAGCCTACTGATGAGGTAGATATCATTATCGAACAGGTATTGGAGGAGACTTTGAGGTTTGGTGTTAGTGAGGAAGAGTACGGAGGACAGGGCATTGATGAAGCGGCGTTTTCCGATGATTTTGCTCAGTGGCTGGATGATTTTGTTGCCAGAAACAGTGAGCCAGAGAGTGTTGGGACAAGGACTATCACAGAAGCTGCGGGTAGCAACAGTCCAGTGGTTGTCAAGGACATGAACAGAACTGTTAGCAGCATATTTACCAACGAGGAGCACATGTCAATCGATGATCTACTGCTACAAATCTCCGATGACATGTTGTTGCCATCCATTACTGCCACAGAGATTACCAAGATTCGGCTTGGTGAATCCATTTCAATCACTGAAGTCCGGGAGCGTAATGTATATCTTGCCAGCCTTCCCCGCATTTCCATTCATGATAAGGGGAAAGCTATTTTGGAGGAGGATGAAACTATACGAGGGAATCCAGCCCGCGAGATGGTTGAATTAATTTGTGGAGATATCGAGTTTTTGGTTAGGCTCCGGGACCAGGTGATGATAGATGTAGTGGAATTCTTTCATTCATTCAGTTTAAATAAATTGTCGAATTTTGATGCTTTATTGGCGTTAAAAGAAAAACAGAAACTCATGCTGGAGTGGGTGGAGACAGATTCGTTAGCAATGGCTTTGAAGAGAAAGGAGTATGTCTTGGCGAAATATAGAGAACTGTTGTTGAGGAAGTTTTTAGATTCTCATCGGAGATATTTTGCTCCTGGCCAGCCTTGGACTGCAACAGCTTCTCAAATCATCGATCTCCTGTCTGATGCCCATTCCATATCCTTAGAAGACTTATTGGCACAGCAGCATGAGCATGGACTACCAATGGAACAACCATGCGCCTCCACAGTCTTTGATTCTTCTGTTGATAGCTGTGCTGTTCTAGCCCGATTTTATTCTGCGGAAAAATCCACATGCTGGGTAAGGCCTATGATTTTGATTAATGGAGTTTGGACGCCTCTTCAGGGTCCTGATTTTTGGAAAAGTAGTTGCCGTTTGTCGTTATTTTTGAATCAAAAGAAGATGCCAGAACCGGTCATTGACAACATTTTTGTTCCGCACGTCCTTTTTATTGAGCCTATACAATATTGGGAAGCAGCCCCGTGTTTGATCAGGACTTGGAAATGGACCAAAGTTTGTACAGAAATTATTCAATTCAGTATGTTTGGTTGTTTGCGACCCGTGAGAGAAGATGTTTTCCAAGAAATTGTTGTATATAATTTGGGAGTGGAGCGACTTCCAGCGGATTTTCTCAAGAGTTTTACAGAAGGTGTACATACAGATTCTTTTGTTGGATATTTTGGCGATTCGAATGTATCTTTCGCTTTGGGACCTGCTATTTTTTCTGGTGTTGCACAAGAGGAGCAACTATAATATGTACAAAGTCCAGTGTCTCCTCCTGCCATCTCGCTACATCAAGAGTCTTCTTCCTCTTCCACTGACGTATCTATGCATTTTAATTCGGAGGATATATCTTTAAATGCAAGAACAGATACTCAACCATCAGCACCAGTTGATTTTACTGTATTTACTGATGCTCTTGAAGATCTTCGATTGTCTATGTCCCAGCGCATTCATGATTCTAACTGCGAAATCTTATCCAAGATCAACTCTGTTGAGATCGGTGTTCGAGAAGATCTACTAAAACAAAATGACTTGATCCGCCAGTCACTTCAGAATGCTCGTCGAGATCATGAGACGCAGGGTTTCACTCAAGTAATGCACATAAATGATCTCAAGAAGGGTATGCTTGCCCAAGTCAGCCCTGTTTTTCAAGATTTAATGGATATCAAAAGGAGTCAGAGAGAGCAAGATGCCAAGATCACTGCTTTAGATAGGCAGGTTGCTGCTATAAGGAACGAACGGTTAGATTTTCAATCGAAAATAGCAGCAGATCTCGTGAGCCTTTCCACCCAATTTGGTGACATCGTCGATTACATAAGAGGCGGTGATGCCAAAAAGGGGGAAGGAAGTAGCAGCAGACCTCCCCATTCACTTCCTTGAAGTAGAAGCAGACCTCTTCAACCACCTCCTGCAGATCAAATTCGAGATAGTGGACATGTTGCAAATTTGGAAGAGTTGGAAGAGGCTGCGGAAAGAATTCGTGAGGCAGATAGACGGGAAAGAGAAAGAGATAGACAGAGAAGAGAAAGGAGGCTTAGCAGAAGTGGAGCGTTTAAAAGAAGAAGAGGATATTAGTTAAGATATGACTTGTACAAATCTTTTGTACTTGTTCTTAATCTCCAGTCAATGAAATTTGAATTCAGCAGTTCGTGTGAAATTTACTTTTGCATATTCATTTATCTCGGCTGCTAGGTTTTGTCATCACCAAAAAGGGGGAAATTGTTAGGATAAAATTTATAGTTTTGGTGATAACAAAAATAAGAAAAGATTTGGACCTAAACGATGAATTTCGAATAATCTTCTCACAGAAATTAGAGGTTGCTGACAACAGTTATTGGTTTGAGTTACAGTTATGATTTCGGGTTGATCAGAATCGGATCTTGGAACAGTGGAGTTATCGATTTGGTTATTCGGGTTGTCGGGTCAGAAATCTACTGTTAATGGAGTATTGAGGATGATAATATCTTCCAACAGCACTTGATTATTGTATCGGTGAACGGTATATGCCAACAGGTATTGAAACAGTAAAGGGTTCTATCAACAGAAAGGGTCGTACTCATTGTTAAGTATATTCGACAGACCTTGTAACAGTACTATTCATCGTTGCTGACAACAGATAGCGCTATATGCTCATCAGTTTTCGTAACAGTAAGTTCAACAGGGCTTCGTTTGCTATCAACAGATATGATGACGTCATCCACAGTAGAATATCAGATATCATGAAGTCACCATAAGATTTAGCTTCAATGGTCTTATAACAGATATAATGACGTCAGCTACAGTAGAGGAACAGATATGATGACGTCAACAGTGCTGAAATTTGCAAGTGGTTTAATTGTGTTTACCGCGACAGATATCTTAATAGTCAGGGACTATTCATTCATCTTCTACAAAGAAAGATCTGTCGACAGAAATGGTTTCAGGCGCAAGCATAAAGTTGATTCAAATTCGATCGAATACTCAATTGGAAAATATAGATGGCCATAACAGAATCGTACAAATTGCCTGGAATTAAGGAGACAAGATTGGTACTATTTTTGGATAAATAGTACATATTGGCAGAGGTCGTTACAACGGGATTACACATATATGGAAATCATATTTTTGTCTCTGACGATATGAAATTTACCATGTAGAGGAGCAGAATTGACGGCGTACTATTGTCAGAATTTCAAAATAGATTTTGTTGCCTTATCAGAATTAATCGACCGTTGAACGAAGAGTATAAATAGCAGATGTTTTGAATTGAAGAACAACGCTCGCCATTGCTATTGCTGAAACGCTGCCAAATTGAATTCTCGAGCTATTCCTTATTGAAGCATACTTAAAGCTCACAAGACTCGAAGAACAATACTGTTGTTTTTCATTGATATACCTTCGAGTCATTCTCTGGTTCAACCTTTGAATCGAGTTTCTGTGTTTAGAAACCAGAGAAATTTACAGTCTCAAATACGTGCATTTCATTGTAATATCTTATTGAGTCTGTAACAAACGTGCTCTCAAAAGCCGTTTGAAAATATTACCAAGTGTTGTAAACCAGCAGCTGCGTCTGCTTGGATTGGTGTGGAGATACTAGGAGTTCTCGTAGCTTCTGGTTGCGGGATCGGGTGTTTGTAGAAGGCCTACTTTCATCAAATCTTCTAGTGATACCTTCCGAGGAGGAAGAAGGGGAGACGTAGGATATTAATATCCGAACTTCCAGAAACAAATCTTGAACTCTTATCTCTTTACTTTACGCTCTTGAATACTGCATTAACATATTATTATTACTGTTCACAAGTTAATCGGCCTTTTTCTGCACAAACATTGTTGGCCGAAAGACTTGCATAAAACTGAGATACCTTAAGTCTGGTAACTCGGACTTAAGTTAAGCCGTGCGTGTAAAACATTTTAAAATATTTCAAAAATAGAAGGAGTTCATTCAACCCCCCCCCTTCTGAACTCCTGTTCATATATTGCTCCTATTTCTGGGACCATCAATAACATAACACGCACAAACAGATATGAGCACATAAGCAGCAGTCAATGCAAAACACAACAGCTAATACACGACAGAAATATTCCCAAAGATGATATCGAAACTGCTTAATATAGCTCAATTCGTACCTCAAACCTCAACAGATCTTACAACAAGAAAGGTGCAGCAACCAACTCAAGCCTACTGCCCAAGCAGCTCCACGGCAACTCAGCAGAAGCTACTACAAGCCCAAATCTGTCAAGATATCTAAATATCAACTCAAATATGAACTCAAACAGCTTAGTTTCTAAAGCCTCGTAGCTCACTCAGCTACCTAAACTCTACAGAGCACTACTCAGCTCTCAAAAGAAGCTTAAATCGGTAAAGAATCACTTACCCAAAGCTGTTAAAGAACAGAAGAACTACTGGTCCACTATCACGAAGACCTATGAACACTGCAACAACTTCACGCTCCTCAAATCCGACGACTCCAGTCTCCAAACTGGTATCAATCGAAAGCCCTAGAGAAGACGAGCTCAGCGCTACCAATCTTTCTCCAAACGGCGGTGAATAACAACGGCAATCGACGAAAATAGGGTTCGGGTGAACAGTAGCAATCGAGGGTTATCGGGGATGAAGATAGGGAATATAAGGTTCGAAAATGCTCTATGTATCGATCAGAACTCACATTTAAATCCCCAATCAAAACTACAGCAGAAGTCATCATCGACTTATTCAGATCTCTCCCCAACTCAGATCTTAGTACTGATCAGCTTTCATTCCAAGGCAGAAGCCTCTCGAATCTGGTTCTCTAAACAATACACGCGCTTCTCATAAAAAATGACGTCGCTCTTACTTATCAAAACGACGTAGCATCGGAGTCCGCTCTCGCAACATATCCCGCTAATGCTCCTCAGATCTAGGTCACATCTGTATCATCGAACGCACTAGTCTACACAGTACCGTTGACCAACGTTGACATCTTATCACGCCACTAAACAGATCTCACTCACTAGCGTCAAGTCTGAACACACGATACGATGTCGCATTCTCTCGCAATGCCATATCTGATCAGCGCTCAAAACGACAATGTTTCACTCCTGACTCGCGACAATTCACGCAAACACACCAGGGCACATCTGAGCATCCAGATCCCGCTCAAATATGAAATTCTAAAAATCACCAAGTCTTCAGATCTGAAAACCCGATACTCAGAACTCGATTAGCTAATTCTAAATCAAATCTGATTAGCCATTAAATCATACTTAGAAAATTCTAGTCCTCAATCCTCCCCACCTTAAGAGATTTCGTCCTCGAAATCAAAGGCAACACAGGGCAGAAATCAACAAACACTAGAACTTACCAGCACAACTCCACCGTAAAAGCTCAAACAGATGAGACCACTCTTGTTTCATCTTCTATTCTACCTCCCAGGTATCTTTCTCACGACCATGCTTGCTCCATTGGACCATCACCATTGGAATAACCTTATTCCTCAACCGCTTCTCCTTCCTATCCAGAATCTGCACTGGATATTCCACATAGCTCAAGGTAGAATCCAGCTCAACTTCATCAGTCCTCAACACATGGGACGGATCTGGCTCATATTTTCTCAACATTGACACATGAAACACATCATGCATCGCTGCTAACTCATCAGGAAGCCTCAATCTATAAGCCAACTGTCCGATCCTCTCCACAATCTCAAAAGGACCAACAAATCTAGGAGCCAATTTACCTTTCAATCTGAATCTCATCACACTCTTGAAAGGAGAAACTTTGAGAAACACTCGATCACCAACTTCGAATTCCAGAGGTCGGCGTCTCTTATTAGCATAGCTAGCATGTCGATCTTGAGCAGCTTTAATCCTACTCCGAATCAACTCAACCTGATCTTTCTTGTGCTGCACAAACTCAGGAGTAGACAACTGCCTCTCACCAATCTCTTCCCAGCAGATCGGTGATCTACACTTATGACAATACAGCTCTTCAAAAGGGGCCATCCCAATAGTCACCTGGTAGCTGTTATTGTAATAAAACTCAACTAAGGACAAGTAATCCTGCCAGCCACCACTGAAATCCAAAACAACTGCTCGCAGCATATCCTCTAAAATCTGAATGGTCCTCTCAGATTGATAATCGGTCTGTGGGTGATAGGCTTTACTCATAGCCAATCTCAAACCCATCGCTGCCTGCAAGCTCTTCTAGAATCGGGAAGTAAACCTTGGATCTCTATCGGACACTATCGAAACCGGCACTCCATGCAATCTCACCACATGGTCAATGTACAGTCGCTCCATCTTCTTCATCGAACACCTCACATCATAAGGAATGAAATGGGCTGACTTCGAAAGTCTATCAACAACAACCCAAACAGCATCACATCCCCTACTCGATCGAGGCAAATGAGTCACAAAATCCATGGCGATATGCTCCCAATTCCACTGAGGCACTTCTAAACTCTATCGCAATTCACCAGATCTCATCCTCTCAGCCTTGACCTGTTGGCAATTCAAAAAACGAGCTACAAATCCGGAAATATCATTCCTCATGCCTTCCCACCAATATTGAGACTTCAAAGCATGATACATCTTCTTCTCGCCCGGATGCACACTGTATCGACTACAATGAGCTTCATTCAAGATGGCTTCCTTCAAATCAATCAAGTTCGGAACCACCAATCTACCTCGAAATCTCAAGCATCCATCAGAAGCAACAGAAAAATCCTACGACTGACCCTTCTGAGCCTTAATCTTCAACTCATGCACATACGGTTCAGTCCTCTACGCTGTTCTAATGTCTGCTACAATCTGTGGCTCGGCCTGAAAAGAAGAAACCAAAAAATAATGATCACTCAGCTGAAAACGCCACCCATAAGTCCCCAAATTCTCGTGGACTTTGGATATACTCATCGACGTCAACATCGCCGGTTGGGCTTTCCTACTCAAAGCATCGGCCACTAAATTCATCCGCCCAGGCTGATAATGAATCTCACACTCAAAATCCTTCAGCAACTCTATCCAGCGGCGTTGCCTCATATTCAAATCTGACTGCGTGAAGATATACTTCAAACTCTTGTGGTCGGTGTACACCACAAATTGTTCACCATACAAATAGTGACGCCAAATATTCAAGGCAAACACTGTCGCAGCCAACTCTAAATCATGAACGGGGTATCTCGTCTCGTGGTGCTTCAACTGTCGAAAAGCATAGGCTATCACATACCTGTTCTGCATCAGCACGCATCCCAAACCACACAGAGAAGCATCAGAGCGAACCACAAAACCTCCAGAACCCGAAGGCAAAGCTAACACAGGAGCAGTAGTCAACCTCTCCTTAAGAAACTCGAAACTCGACTCAAACTCATCAGTCCAAACAAACATCCTATCCTTCTGGGTCAACTGAGTCATCGGCCTAGCTATCGAGGATAACTTCTCAATAAAATGCCTATAATAGCCAGCCAAACCCAACAAACTATGGATCTAAGAAACACTCCTAGGTCGCTCCCAGTTAAGAACTGCTTCGACCTTACTCGGATCCACGGAAATTCCTTGCGCTGAAATGACATGACCCAAAAAGACAACTCTATCCAGTCAGAATTCACACTTGCTGAATTTCGCATACAACTGTGAGTCTCTCAGCTTCTGCAAAACCAATCTCAAATGCTCTTGGTGCTCTCTGAAGTTCTTCGAATACACCAGGATGTCATCTATGAATACAATCACAAAACTATCGATATACTCACTGAAGACGCGATTCATCAAATCCATGAAGACAGCAGGAGCATTCGTCAATCCAAAAGGCATCACCAAAAACTCATAATGCCCATATCTCGTCCTGAAAGCCGTCTTCGCCACGTCAGCGTATCTGATCCGCAACTGATGATAACCAGACCGAAAATCAATCTTAGAGTATACATCAGATCCTCGCAATTGGTCAAACAAGTCATCAATCATCGGCAACGGATACTTGTTTTTTGTCGTTTCTTTGTTCAACTGCCGAAAATCCATACAAATCCTCATAGATCCATCCTTCTTCTTCACGAAAAGAATCGGAGCTCCCCAGGGCGACATACTCGGTCTAGTGAAGCCCTTCTCTAACAGATCATGCAACTGCTCTTTGAGTTCCTTCAACTCAGCTGGCGCCAACCGGTACGGAGGTCTAGAAATCGGGGCTGTCCCTGGCACCAACTCGATACTGAAGTCAATCTCTCGTCTCTGAGGGAATCCAGGAATCTCATCCGGAAACACTTTAGGAAACTCTCGAGCAATCGGAACATCACTCAACTCTACTCGCGATACTCGAGAAACATCCAAGGCATAGATCATAAACCCTGAATTCTCTAGGGACAACAAACTAAACATCTCCATGGCAGACACCATAGGAATCTTAGGTCGCAAATCAATACCATAGAAATCCCATTTCTCTCCAAATTCAGGCCTAAATATCACTACACCATGGAAACAATCCACTGTCGCTCTATAACTGGACAACGCGTCCATACCCAAAATACAATAAAAATCTCTAATTCCCAAAACAATCAGATTGGTCACCAACACATGCTCATCAAACCTAAGAACACAATCCAACGCCACCTCACGGGACAATAAACTCACGCCAGCAGGGGTAGATACAGAGACAACATCACACTGTGGGGAAGAACTCAACCCACACTCGTACACAAACAACTCAGAAATAAAGTAGTGTGATGCTCCAGTATCAAACAAAACTCGTGCAGGAGAATCAAAGATGGAACAAGTACCTGTAATAATCCTCTCAGGCATATCAACAGCTTGCTCATTTGTCAAGGCGTTCACCTGAGCCTGCTGCGGTCCCGGAAACTGAGGTCTCGAAGGTCCACCAAACCTAGACGGTTCACGGGGTTGGAAACCAGAACGTTGGGACTGAGCCAGAACTCATTGAACCAGAAGAACTCGAGTTAGATCGCTTCTTAAATAGTTTCCCTCGAGGCTTGAACCTCTGACGATTCGACTATTACGGCACTTCAGGAGATTGGAAAGAAGGCATCACTTCCGGCACATGTTGAAAACTACGTCCAACTGTCAACTGAACCTGATGGCATATCAACAGCTTGCTCATTTGTCAAGGCGTTCACCTGAGCCTGCTGACGGTCCCGGAAACTGAGGTCTCGAAGGTCCACCAAACCTAGACGGTTCACGGGGTTGGAAACCAGAACGTTGGGACTGAGCCAGAACTCATTGAACCAGAAGAACTCGAGTTAGATCGCTTCTTAAATAGTTTCCCTCGAGGCTTGAACCTCTGACGATTCGACTATTACGGCACTTCAGGAGATTGGAAAGAAGGCATCACTTCCGGCACATGTTGAAAACTACGTCCAACTGTCAACTGAACCTGATTCTGCGCCTCCAACAGACTCTCCTCAATATCCACTGCTCTATCCACAGCCTCAACATACGTCGCAGGGGAACCAGCTAACACCGTACGGAACAACTCGGGCCTCAACCCTCTTAGAAACTTGTTCCTCTTCGTCCTCTCCTGGTTCGCAACATGGGGAACATACGACAACAACGAAGAAAACTGCCTGGCATACTCAGCCACCCTCAAGTTCCATTGCTTCAGATTGTCGAACTCCCGCTCACGGTTGTTGTAGAAAGACTCAGGGGTATACTCCTGTCTAAAAGCTGCACAGAAGCTCTCCCAAGAAATCACAACTCCAGTCTCTCTCATGACAAGAGAAGTACCCTTCCACCAGCGTTGCGCATGCTCTCTCAACTGCAACACTGCTAACTTCATTCTCCTCTCTTGCGAGTACTCCACTGCGTCAAACAACTCTTCCATGTGCTCAAGCCAGCCGAAGACCAGCCTCGACACCAGTAAACGTCGGGGTATTCATCCTCTGGAACCTAGCCAACACTAGCTCCATCTCTCCAATCTGCCGGGTTACATCATCCACCTCTACCTCAGCCTGTCTACCACGGCGACCACTAAGTGTCAGGCCACATGCGCTAATACAAAGATTTGTTAAAAATATGGGGAAGCATCATAAAAATATGGGCTAAAAAATTTTTAGAATGTTGGACCTGAACAATAAAAATCATCCTTCAAAATATTCATACTCAAAATAGGATTTACTCAAAATCCAAACCACAAACAGGAAATAAATTAATCTCAAGAAACAGATCCCCAAAATACATATAAACTCAGGGCATCCCCTGGTGCGATACATAATACAAATAAACTGAGACTCAACAAAATGGGGATCTACTAACTGAAGCTCCGCTCTGCCCAGCCAGATTGCTGCAGCTCCTGCAATGGGTAACACAGACCCAAGAACACAAAAGCAGGAAAGCAATACGATGTCAAACCTCAGTACGAAGAGCACAATAAAAGCATCTATCCTATAAGACAATGCAATATTTCAATCGTGCAATGCATGAACAGGGCTACCAAGAATCATCGGTAGGCAAACAGAATAGCACGACTCAGCTGTGCAGATCTCATCAATCGTCATAATCTTGTGATCTTCAGGTTCGACGACTCAGCCTACCATTACAAGGTATAGTGGTATTCAGGCACAACGACTCAGCTGGCCACCACATCAAAACAACGTTGGACCTTTCAGGCACGACGACTCAGCCGGCCTATCACAACGTGCAATGAGAATTCAGCTTTCAAAGGAAATCAGGCTCAATATGTATGCGTGAATGCACAACAGACTCATGCTTAATCAATGCATAACATCACACGCACAAACAGATATGAGCACATAAGCAGCAGTCAATGAAAAACACAACAGCTAATACACGACAGAAATATTCCCAAAGCTGATATCAAAACTGCTTAATATAGCTCAATTCGCACCTCAAACCTCAACAGATCTTACAACAAGAAGGGTGCAGCAACCAACTCAAGCCTACTGCCCAAGCAGCTCCACGGAAACTCAAAAGAAGCTACTACAAGCTCAAATCTGTCAAGATATCTAAATATCAACTCAAATCTGAACTCAAACAGCTTAGTTTCTAAAGCCTCGTAGCTCACTCAGCTACCTCAACTCTACAGAGCACTACTCAGCTCTCAAAAGAAGCTTAATCGGTAAAGAATCACTTACCCAAAGCTGTTAAAGAACAGAAGAACTACTGGTCCACTATCACGAAGACCTACGAACACTGCAACAAATTTGCGCTCCTCAAATCCGGTGACTCCAGTCTCCAAACTGGTATCAATCGAAAGCCCGAGATAAGACGAGATCAGCGCTACCAATCTTGCTCAAAACGGCGGCGAAAAACAACGGAAATCGACGGAAATAGGGTTCGGGTGAAAAGTAGCAATCGAGGGTTATCGAGGATGAAGATAGGGAATATAAGGTTTGAAAATTCTCTAAGTATCGATCAACACTCACATTTAAATCCCTAGTCAAAACTACAGCAGAAGTCATCATCGACTTATTCAGATCTCTCCCCAACTCAGATCTTAGTACTGATCAGCTTTCATTCGAAGGCAGAAGCCTCTCGGATCTGGTTCTCTAAAAAATACACACGCTTATCATAAAAAACGACGTCGCTCTTACTTATCAAAACGACGTAGCATCGGAGTCCGCTCTCGCAACAGATCCCGCTAATGCTCCTCAGATCTAGGTCATATCTGTATCATCGAACGCACTAGCCTACACGGTACCGTTGACCAACGTTGACATCTGATCACGTCACTAAACATATCTCACTCACTAGCGTCAAGTTTGAACACACGATACGATGTCGCATTCTCTCGCAATTCCAAATCTGATCAGCGCTCAAAACGACAGCGTTTCACTCCCGACTCGTGACAATTCCCGTCAACACACCAGGGCACATCTGAGCATCCAGATCCCGCTCAAATATGAAATTCTAAAAATCACCTAGTCTTCAGATCTGAAAATCCGATACTCAGAACTCGATTAGCTAATTCTAAATCAAATCTGATTAGCCAATAAATCATACTTAGCAAATTCTAGTCCTCACACTAAGAAAAAGTTCTAATCGGCTTAAACTAAGCTTAAACGGCAAGGAATCACTTACCCAGAAGCTCAGAATAACTGAAGA
The DNA here is from genome assembly GCA_001598015.1 of Dorcoceras hygrometricum. Taxonomy (NCBI): domain Eukaryota; kingdom Viridiplantae; phylum Streptophyta; class Magnoliopsida; order Lamiales; family Gesneriaceae; genus Dorcoceras; species Dorcoceras hygrometricum. The sequence goes on from KV005661.1 coordinate 68,006, forward strand.
ACTCTCGGGTCTGTCTTCGAAAAAAATCTTCGAACACTGTAAATCCTTCGCGCTCCTCCTACGTGTCAATCTACAACTCCAGACTGGTATAAATCAAAAGGCCTAGCAAGACAAGCTCAGCGCCACCAGTCATGCTCAAACAACTGCGGAAATCGATGGCAACCTAACGGAGAAGGCTTTGAATGAACAGTAACTATCGAGGGTTTCACTGGGAAAGACGATAAGAAATATCGGGTTCGAAATACGCTAAGTGTTAATCAACATTTGTATTTAAATCCTCGAGTCAAAGTTTAGAGTAAAAGTCAACACCGACATATTCAGATCTCGGCATCAGATCCTAGCGTTAGGGCTCAATTCATCGAATCTGGTTCCAGCGCTAACTCAAATATGAGTTCTCAACGCTACGCGCACAACTAAACAAAACGGCGTCGCACTGCCTCATATCTGAATCAGATCCTAGCACTCACGCTCACTCGGATCTGAATAATGCTAACAAAACCGATCAATCCAGAAACGTTGACTAACACGTGTCCTCTCCTTGTTGACTCTAGCATTCGCGTGCACCCGCTAACAGATTCCTCCCGCTAGCTTCACATCTGACTACTCACGTCTGTTCCCTCAGATCTGAGACTCCAGAATACCTCGAATCTGAATCCTTCTAGAATTCAACTCCCGATAGAAAACAAAACAAAACTCCAAATTCGACACATATTTCACCCGATAGCAACCAGCGACTTGAAGCTGATCAGCTCTACGTCAAATCTGAAAATCACCAACTAGATTTGACCAAAAATTCTCAAATCCAAAATTTGAAAATCTCAACTCTCTCGTGACTAATCCATAACCAAATCTGATTAAACCGGGGAATGCCCCATGCTGCCGTTGTATCTCAGATTTGAGATTGTGTTTTTTTGGGTTACTCGAATGCTTGTATTTGTAACTACAGCTGCTGGTGTTCAGATTTTGAGTGTTTTAAAACCGATATTTGGGTATAAGTGTATTTTAAAATTATGTTCAGGCCAAAGCGAAAATTTTAGCCACTTCTAAATGCTTCCACAGTCGTAATTTGCGTGTCCATCTCTATTGTGCACCGGGCCTGACATTTTTGGTATCAGAGTTTAAACTGGGATAAGCTCGAATTCTTTGATCACACTTGAGTCTAGGCACTTTGTTGCTTGTTGCGTGTGCATGACTGTGTGTTATATTTGCTGTGTGAACTTATTTTATTAGTGTTTGCCTAGATGCCGCCTAGACATAGGGGTAGAGCTACAAGGCAGATCCCGATAGAATCTGAGGCTCGGAATGAGGAGGTAGAGCGTAGTATCTTGTTCGTAGGCATGCCAGACAGGTTGATGACGACGTGGATGTGTTGGCAGCCCGTGTGGACGAAATGGAACTGATTATGAAAAGGTTTCAGCGGATGAATCCTCAAACGTTCAATGGTGACGAGTCTAGTTCCGATGCTGAGTCATGGTTGCAACACATTATAGGGTTGTTTGATCGAGTGCGGTATGACGATGAGCGTAGACTGAGTTTAGCGACCTTCCAATTGAGGAAGAATGCAGAGCGCTGGTGGAGAGTTGCTTCACGAGCTCTTGAGGAGACTGGTGTGGGGATAACATGTGATAGTTTTTGTACTGCATTCCGTCAGGAGTACGTTTCGTAGTCCTACGTTAATGCTCGAGAGCACGAGTTTGATAATTTGGTTCAGGGAACCATGTCTGTGGGGGAGTATGCTAGAAGGTTTTCTTCTCTCCTTGCCTATGTTCCTCATGTCTCTGGCCATGAGAGGGTGAAGAGAAACCGATTCTTGGAAGGGCTGAATGAAGATCATTATCCTTTGGTGTTGGACAGTTCACCTACTAGTTATGCGGATGCGGTGGACAAGGCGATGAATATCGAGGAAGGGTTACGGAACCGCAGGTCTCGGATTCAGCCACAAGCTGCTTAAGGTACCCGTACCAAAGTTCAAAGGGCACAACCTCCCCAATTTTCTCAGTCATCCCAGCAGCCCCAGCAGCCAGCACAACAATCTGGACGTCATGGGTTCAGGACTCGTGGCCATCAGTTTAAGAAGAATTCGGGTTCTAGTTCTTCCGGTTTAGGTTCGAGTAGCAGCAACAGTCCCAGGGCTAACTTTTATGGTCAATGTGGAGGTAAACACCCTTTGACATAGTGTGTAGGGGTTTAGGGTGCTTGCAATCTTTGTGGGCAATACGGGCATTTTGTGAGATTATGTCCTTTGGCTGGATCTCAGCACATCGCTGCCCCACCACAGGGTCGTTCTTTTCCTGCTCAGCAGCCAAGGATGGGGGAAACTCAGCAAAGGTTGTTTCAGCAGCCTGGTCCTTCGCGTTTTGGACAGTCTTCCCAACCTCATTTCTCAGGGCCTCAGCAGGCCCAAGTTAATGTCATGACACGGGAGCAAGCAGAGGGCATGCCTGGAGGAGTGATTTCAGGTACCTATACTATTTTTTATTTTCCAGCACGTGTGTTGTTTGAAACTAGAGCAACTACAGCATCACATTCGTTTATAGCTGATGCATTTGTGGTTGAGCATGGTGCGTGTACCACCCTTTTGCGTGATGTTGTTTCTAGTGCGACTCCTGCCGACGCGAGCCTATTCTCCCAAGAGATTGTGTTTAATGGCATACTTAGGTTTGGCGAGGATGTGCTGATAGCCAATTTTATTCGGATAGTTATGTGGGATTTCGATTGTATAGTGGGAATGGACGCGTTGTCTAGTTTTAGGGCCACCGTGGATTGTTTCCATGGCATTGTGTGTTTTCGGCCCCAGTCTGGAAAGAAGTGGAATTTCTACGGCCATGATTCTCAAACGAAGATTCCGTTGATCTCTGCTATGGAGATGTTTAGCCTCCTGTCGTTGGAGAATGTAGGGTTCATGAATTACTCTTTAGACGCATCCTCAAAGTCTTGTGTGTGGCTTAGTGACATCCTCGTCGCTCGTAATTTACCTGATGTGTTCCCTGAGGAAATTCTTGGTTTTCCTCCGAGGAGGGAGATCGACTTCAGCATTGAGTTGGTATCTGGTATAGCTCCTATCTCACAAACCCCATATCATTTAGCACCAGCTGAGTTGCAAGAGCTGAAGGTGCAGCTGTCACCGTGGGGAGATCCTATTCTATTTGTGAAGAAAAATGACGGTTCGATGAGGATGTTCATCGACTTTCGGCAACTGAATAAGGATACTATGAAGAATAAGTACCCTTTACCGAGGATCGACGATTTATTCGATCAGCTTCAAGGTTCAGCCGTGTATTCTAAGATCGATCTGCGTTCAGGGTATCACCAGTTGTGAATTCGAGAGGAAGATGTTGCGAAAACTGCGTTTCGAACGAAGTATGGGCATTATGAGTTATTGGTTATGCCTTTTGGTTTGACTAATGCCCCTGCAGTTTTCATGGACTTAATGAACCGAGTCTTAGAGAGTTCATCGATCAGTTTGTGATTGTTTTCATCGATGACATTCTGGTTTACTCGAAGACTCCGATGCAACATAAAGAGCACTTGAGATTGGTCCTCCAAACACTTCGAGACTCGCAGTTGTACGCCATGTTCTCTAAATGCGAGTTTTGGTTGGATAGAGTAGTTTTTCTGGGTCACGTCATTTCGGTCGAAGGACTATCTGTTGATCCCAGTAAGGTAGAGGTCGTAGTGAACTGGGAACGTCCCAAGAACGTCTCGGAGGTTCGTAGCTTTTTGGGATTGGCTAGTTATTATCGATGTTTCATTGAAGGATTCTCTAGTATAGCTAAGCCTATGATGCAATTGACCCAGAAGGATAAGAGATTTGTTTGAACGGAGGAATTCGAAAAAAGCTTTCAACTGCTCAAAGAGAAGCTAATTTCAGCGACAGTGTTAGTTTTACCTTCAGGTCAGGAGGTTTTGTGGTATGTTCTGATGCTTCTCTTAGTGGATTGGGTTTCGTTTTGATGCAGCATGGTCGAGTCACGTATGCTTCCCGTCAGTTTAAACCCCATGAGACTCGGTACCCAGTTCAAGACTTGGATTTGGCGGCCGTTCTCTTTGCTTTGAAGATTTGGCGCCACTATCTTTATGGCGAACAGTTTGTGGTGTATACTGACCACAAGAGTCTTCAATACCTCTTCTCCCTGTCCGACTTGAGTATGAGGCAGCATAGATGGATGGATCTGCTTAAAGACTTCGATTGCGAGATTCAGTATCAGCCTAGGAAAGTGAACATAGTTGCTGATGCGCTTAGCAGGAAAGCCCAAGTGTCAATGCTTGTATCGCTAAATATCTCGAAGGTACATGAGAATCTGAGCACTACTAGTTGGAGATTCTACCCAGGTGATGATTATGTTGTGGTGTCATATTTTCAAATTGAACCACAGATTGTTTTGGACATTAGGGCAGCCCAGAGAATTGACCCATATATTCATGAGCTGAAGTGGAAGACTCAAGCTGGACAGTTAAAGGATTACAATGTCGCATCTTATAGATGTTTGAAGTTTCGAAGCAGGTTAGTAATGCCTAACCTGATTGCTTTGAGGGAAATTACCCTAAAGGAAGCTCACTTTAGTCGTTATAGTGTCCATCCTGGTGCAAGGAATATGTACCACGCCTTAAAACCGCACTATTGGTGGGCAGGTTTGAAGAAATATATTGCTGATTTTGTTGCTCGTTTTAAATCTTCATCAAGTTAAGGCAGAAAGGATGAGACCTGGTGACTATTTGTAGAGTTTAGAGGTGCCCCAAAGGAATTGGGAGAATGTATGTGAGACCCGAAAGATTATTAGATCAATCGAGTTAATTAATCGTGTTTAGCATAGACCAGATTTGGCTTGAACAGATCTGGGATAGACCAACTTTGAGCTGGTACGCTTGGTGAAGCAATCAGGTCAGTATAAGTTTTAGAACAGCTCTGGATTGTTGGAGAATTTTCACGAAAAATGATCAGAATTGAGTGTTGGTCAGCGCTGGATGATCGTATTCAGATTCGGTGGCAAAATATGGTGGTTGCGCGTTATTCTAGTCTCGCTAGTGAATTTTGTTAGCGGGTAGCGAAGCGACGTCGTTTGGGAAATGACCAGATTTGAGAGATGCACGTTGTTAGTAATACGTGGACAGTTCCGGTTCGTAGTTATGGGGTAGACCGGTGCGGTTCAGGGATTTCAGATTTGACTGGTATATGTGCGTCAGATCTGGGTGCGATGCGACGAAGTTTTGGTGATGCTACTGTGAACGCTGTGTGACGCCGTTTAGCGATTCAGATTTGGCAAGCGGGATGACGTGTCCTAGTGAGTGAGCGATCCTCTGTGAGACGTCGTTTGGATGAGTTCCAAAGCTATTTTGGCGTAGAGTCCAGATCTGGTGTGGTACTCAGATCTGAGTAGGAATCAGCTTTGAGCCAATGTTTTCGGTGGCTACTATTCCTCAGATTTCGACAGATTTGAGTTATTAATAGAGGACTTTGACCATTTGATCGCGATATCTTTTCCGACACTTAGAAGATATTTCTTTCCATAAGATTACTCTGTCGCGATACCCTAGCTACTGTTCACCTTAGCTTATTTCCTTCGATTGCCACCGGTAGGCAGCTCCGATAGAAGCAGAGTGGTAGCGCTGGACTCCTCTTGTCAAGACCGTTCTTTCTATACCTATTTCGAAGACTTGGGGTTAGCTCGAAGAGGAATGCGAAGGAAGCTACCTTGTGTAGTCTGTTAGCATTTCAGCCGATTTTCTTTTCCATTCAGGTAACTGTAACGACCAGATCTTTTAGAAGTTCACAATTAAGAACTTATGAGATTTGAGGGATTACAATGCAGTTTGCTTTCAATCTTTGAATTTGATCAAGTGCAGATTTCATATTTGCGTGCGTCTAGATTTCATTTCTTGCACAATGATCAATCTTCATTTTTGTATGGATTCATATTCAGATGTTATGAATGCAATTATAGCAGAGGTTTAGTTGATTTCTACAAGCCAAATGAATCCTTTGTTTTACTTAAAATAGTTCGGACTTCATATGCATTTTTTATTTTTAAAACAGAGTACGCTTCTTTTCGAATTTGGCATATTGATATAACGTGTTTTCATTCCTTAGTCATTGTAATTCATATAAATAGGATATTGAACTGCTTCATGCATCATTACTTTCAAACCAAATCATATTAAGCGGTGCTCTCTCTCAAGAAGCCGAACAAAATACTTTCAAAGTGTTTTAAAGGAAACAGGTGGCGCGTTAGGAGTTGCTGGATTCTCTGTTGTTATTGTGTTAAAGATACCAGGCAAGTAAACTCAGTTTCTTGCTCACTAAATAGAAAGCATATATTCAATTCTGTTTTTATGATTATGTATGGTTTTAAAGAAAAGGGAGATGGCCTCGGCTGTTCTTCAATAAAACCGTAAAGTTCATGCTCTGTTTTCGAAAAAAGTTGAGTTACTGTATTTTGATTCAAAGATGATTTAGAAAATGTTTTGATGATGTTCTTCTAATGAATTCCTGAGGTTTTCAGTGATTAATTCATCGAAGTAGCTTACAATTAGCTTATTCGATCTTTTCTAGAAGTTTCATAAGATATGTCGAAGTCTTTAGAGGAAGGTAACCTTTGTAGTTCATGGTTATCTACATGTTAAGTATGAGATTTGGTTCTTATACCACGACTGATATTTCTTTGTTGAAAATATTCTAAGTATAGATTTCAGCTGTCGCATAGTTGGAGTTCAGTAGTTGCGACCAGTAGTCGCACTATTTCATGTTCAGCTGTTGCATATTTTATTGTTCATCAGCTGACAGTTTGTTCATCAGCTAACAGTTTGTTCATCAGCTGATAGTTGTTCATCAGTTGATAGTTTGTTCATCAGCTATTGGTATTCAGCAGTTACGTTTGTAATATTTCAGCAGATGCATATTTCAGCAGATGCATATTTCACCAGATGCATATTTCAGCAGATTCATTGTTTTCATAAAATCAGCAGATGCACTGTTCATCAGCAGGTGCATCTTTCCTTGTTAGAATTCAGCAGTTGCGTTGTCTTCCAAAAATACAGCAGACGCATTTCCTAGTAAATTTCCAGCAGTTGCGTTGTCTTCGTAACATTCAGCAGATGCACTGTTCACCAGCAAATGCATTCCATTTTGATATTTCAGCAGTTGCTTTATTGTTTTTAAGTACAGTTCATTGCGACTGGTTGTTAATGTTTTTACTGCGGCTGGTCGATATGTTAACGATGCCGTTTTGTTTAAAATAAGACCTTGCGACTGGTTCTTGTCTTGCGACTGGTTCCTATTCGTTGCGATTGGTACTGTTCATTTCAGTTGGTTACTGTTCATTCTTCATTTTCTTCAGCAGATAACGAAATTTCAGAATTTGATTTCTTACTCATTTACACTTCAATTCAAATGAATCTTTCGACTTATCTGACAGATTCAACTAGCTAAATTATTCAGTTTTCATCTTCGCAAGCATTACAGAGAAATCCTTTACAGTTCCAGAACATCATTAGTCAAGAGAAAACCAGTAATTCGTACAAGAGAGAAAGAAAACAGTTTTATGAAAG
>KV005661.1:90736-113110 GCA_001598015.1 Dorcoceras hygrometricum
TGTGTTTATCGTGGACAACAGATTTCTTTATTTCCTTCTGTTCCAGATTTCATAGTTTTTTTTTGGAACACTTTTGTATTGTACTGAATATTTTGTTATGAATTTGTATCAAAACAGATTTCTAAATTAGTTATGTTGTAGGAATCTGTACCAGACGTTATCACACTACGAGATGTATCATTTAAATATGATATATCAGATTTCATCATTTCCGCACCTTTGCATGAGTTATTCTAGATTTCTCATCTTCGAATGTGAATAATTTTATTATTCTCGTTTCAACCCAGATAGTTAGTAGCGATCCATTCTCCGATGTGTATAACTTTTGATTTCATTCAATTGAACCCCAAAACTTATGATTATTCCGTCAATAAAATGAGGGTCGTTACAGTAACGGTCTGAGCTAGTGATAGATCCTCCCTTATGCTTCGTTTAGAGCTGTATATTGTGATAGAAGGGTAGGATAGAGCTGGGTGAAGCTCGTAGCTCCCAGTTTGTAAGCTCTGTGTTACTATCCCTGAGCATTGTGTTGTATTGGTTTATCAGGTTTCAGATCTGAGTGCTCGGGACCTTGTTATGGTAAGTGTAGCTCAGAAGGTTAAGGTACGGATGTGAGCTTTAGAAGGGTAGGATAGAGCTGGGTGAAGCTCGTAGCTCCCAGTTTGTAAGCTCTGTGTTACTATCCCTGAGCATTGTGTTGTATTGGTTTATCAGGTTTCAGATCTGAGTGCTCGGGACCTTGTTATGGTAAGTGTAGCTCAGAAGGTTAAGGTACGGATGTGAGCTTGTTTTACAGCGTTGGATTTGGCATGGATATATGTGTATGCTTGTTGTTCTGTGGTGCAGTGTATGCTATTTCATTGACTGTTGCATTCTGTTGCATTTGCATACTTGCATTTTCCATGTTGAGTTCAGATCTTGTTAGCCGTTCCTTGTTTTGCTAACCTGTGTGTACCAGGATTCTTGTATTGTGGACGAGCGGCAATACGTGCTCCTCATCTCCCTGCTGGGTTGTTGGTAGCCGTTATGAGCCGAGTGGATATCTCCCACGTCTCATGAGTTGGGCAACAGTAGGTTGAGTGATTTGTTATGCATCTGGTACCGTGTGTTGAGACGAGTGGGTAGCTCCCATATACTCACACATGCCATGGCCACAATCTTTCGGTTTATCTGTATCAGTTGTTGAGCTGTTTCTTGAGATTCTTTGGCTTCCTGCCTTCGATTGTAGTCTTGTTCTTCTTCATAGCATCTACATATTATCTGTTGCTATCTATTAGCTGTTTTTCAGTTGCTCTCCGTACTGGGGTTTGACCTCATGTCCCTCTGGGGCTGCTTGTTTTGTTTTCCTATGTGTGTTTCAGGTTATCATGGTTTAAACTGGACGTGGAGTTGATCCAGCTGGTAGTGCCCCGGGAGGTGGATAGAGTGTCTCGGTTATATATAGTATATTTATGTTATAGTGTATTATATCTATGTTGAGCGAGAGACTCATCATGGATCCTTTGGTTGTTGATTTGGAGTCACTCTATGCTTGTATGTTATTTCGTGTTGTAGGTGTTGTAGTTGGTTTTCGATTGTTGTAAAACCAGTATTTTGGATATCAATGTATTTTTAAATTATGTTTTCTAAGTCAGGCCAAAGCGAAAATTTTAGCCACTATTTTAAATGCTTCCGCTATTGTTTTTTTGCTTGTTTTATCTCTGATTGAGCACGAGGCCTGACATTTTTGGTATCAGAGCTTAAGCTGGGATAAGCTCAATTTCTTTTGATCACACTTGAGTCTAGGCACAGTGTTGCTTGTTGCATGTGGTTGACTATGTGATTTATTTGCTATGTGATCTTACTGTTCTAGTTATCTCGTAGATGCCGCCTAGACATAGGGGTAGAGAGAGAGGGCAGTTTCAGGAGGAATCCGAGGGTCATAATGAGGAAGTGCAGCGTAGTATTTTTTGGTATCAGAGCTTAAGCTGGGATAAGCTCAATTTCTTTTGATCACACTTGAGTCTAGGCACAGTGTTGCTTGTTGCATGTGGTTGACTATGTGATTTATTTGCTATGTGATCTTACTGTTCTAGTTATCTCGTAGATGCCGCCTAGACATAGGGGTAGAGAGAGAGGGCAGTTTCAGGAGGAATCCGAGGGTCATAATGAGGAAGTGCAGCGTAGTATTCTTTTTCATAGACTTACTAGACAGTTTGAGGATGAGGTAGATTAGTTGGCAGCCCGTGTGGACGACATGAAACTTGTGATTGCGAGGTTTCAGCGGATGAACCCTTAGACGTTTAACGGTGATGAGCCTAGTTCCGATGCAGAGTCCTGGTTGAAGCACATTACCGGGTTGTTTGATTGTGTGAGGAACGATGACGAGCCTAGGTTGAGTTTGGCTACGTTCCAACTGAGAAGGAATGCTGAGCGTTGGTGGAGAGGTGCTTCTCGAGCTCTAGAGGAGACTGGTGTTGGGATCTCGTGGAACAATTTCTGTACTGCCTTCCGACAGGAGTACGTACCAAAGTCATATGTTAACGCCATGGAGCGTGAGTTTGATAACCTGGTGCAGGGGACTATGTCTGTGGGGGAGTATGCCCGAAGGTTTTCTTCTCTTTTTGCGTATGTTTCGCATGTTTCTGACTGAGAGAGGGCGAAGAGGAACAAGTTCTTGGAAGGGCTGAATGAGGATCTGTATTCTTTGGTGATGGCGAGTTCACCGAATAGTTACGCGGATGCGGTAGACAAGGCTATGGATATTGAGGATGGACTGCAGAACCGTAGGTCTCATGTTATGCCGCAAGTGGTGCAAGGTAACCATCCCAGGGTTCCGGGGGTGCAAACTTCCCAGTCTTCGCAGTCATCCCAGCCACCCCAGCAGCAGACAGCCCAAAAATCTGGACGGCACAGGTTTAGGCCTCGTGGTCATCAGTTCAAGAAGAAGTCGGGTTAAGTTCTTCTGGTTCGGGCAGTTCTAGCAGCAGTAGTCCCAGGGCCGATTTCTATGGTCAGTGTGGAGGAAAGCACCCTACAGCGCAGTTTTTTGGGGTGCATGTTGCATGCAATAACTGCGGGCAGTTTGGGCACTTTGTGAGAGTGTGTCCTTTGGCGGGATCACAGCACACCGCTGCCCCACCTCAGGGTCGTCTAGGAGGATCTTATAGGGGTCGTTCTTTCCCTGTGCAGCAGCAGAGAGTGGGGAAGACGCAGTATATCCGTTCCAGCAGCCTGGTCCATCGCGTTTTGGACAGTCTTCCCAGCCTCATTTCTCAGGACCCCAGCATGCCCAGGTGAATGGCATGACGAGGGAGCAAGCAGAGGGCACGCCAGGAGGAGTGATTGTAGGTACTTGCACTGTTTTTTATTTTCCTACACGTGTATTGTTTGATACAGGAGCATCACATTCTTTTATTGCTGATGCATTTGTGGTTGATCATGGTTTGCATACCACTTCTTTATGTGTGTCTGTTGCGACTCCTTCCGGTGCGAGCCTAATCTCCCAAGAGATTTTGTTGGATGACATTATTAGGTTTGGTGAGAACGTGTGGTAGCGAATCTGATCAGGCTAGTGTTGTGGGATTTTGATTGCATAGTGGGAATGGACGTGTTGTCTAGTTATAGGGCCACCGTGGATTGTTTCCATGGCGTTGTGCGTTTTAGGCCCCAGTCTGGCGAGAAATGGAATTTTTATGGCCACGATTCCCATTCGAAGATTCTTTTGGTCTTTGCCATTGAGATGTTTAGCCTGTTATCTTTGGAGAGCGTAGGAGTTATATCTATTCTTTAGATGCATCCTTTTCTTCAAGTGTGGAGCTTGGTGACATCCCGGTCGCTCGTGATTTCCCCGATGTGTTTGAGGAGATTATTGGTTTTCCTCCGAGAAGGGAGATCGATTTTAGCATTGAGTTGGTACCTGGTAAAGCTCCTATCTCGCGAGCCCTGTATCGTTTTGCGCCAGCCGAGTTGCGGGAGCTTAAGGTATAACTTAGTGACTTGTTGGAGAAGGGCTTCAGTAGGCCGATTATGTCCCCGTGGCGAGCGCCTATCTTGTTTGTGAAGAAGAAAGATGGTTCAATGAGGATGTGTATTGACTTCCGGCAACTGAATAAAGCTATTGTAAAGAATAAGTACCCTTTACCAAAGATCGATGATTTGTTTCATCAGCTTCACGGTTCAACGGTGTACTCTAAAATTGATCTGCGTTCGAGGTACCATCACTTGCGCATTCGAGAGCAAGATTTTGCGAAAACAGCATTTCGTACGAGGTACGGGCATTATGAGTTTTTGGTTATGCCTTTTGGTTTGACGAATGCCTCTACAATTTTCATGGATTGATGAATCGAGTCTTTTGAGTGTTCATCGATCAGTTTGTGATAGTTTTTATCGATGATATTTTGGTGTACTCGAAGACGCCGATGCAACATAAAGAGCATTTGAGGCTGGTTCTCCAGACACTTTGAGACTCGCAACTGTATGCTAAGTTTTCCAAATGCGAGTTTTGGTTGGACAGAGTAGTATTTCTGGGTCATGTCATTTCAGCTGAAGGTATATCTGTTGATCCCTGTAAAATAGAGGCTGTTGTAAACTGCGAGCGTCCCAAGAAAGTTTCAGAAATTCGAAGCTTTTTGGGATTGGCTAGCTATTACCGACGCTTTATCGAGGAATTTTCTAGTATAGCTAAGTCTATGATGTAGTTGACCCAGAAGGACAAGAGATTTGTTTGGACTGAACAGTGTGAGAACAGCTTTCGATTGCTTAAAGAGAAGCTAACCACAGCGCCATGTTAGCTTTGCCTTCAGGATCAGGTGGTTTTGTGGTTTGTTCGGATGCTTCGCTTAATGGATTGGGTTGTGTGTTGATGCATAATGGTCGAGTCATTGCGTATGCCTCTCGTCAGTTGAAACCGAATGATACTCGATACCCAGTAAATGATTTGGAGTTGGCAGCAGTGGTCTTTGCCTTGAAGATTTGGCGTCACTATCTGTATGGCGAGCAGTTGGTGGTGTATATAGACCACAAGAGCCTTCAGTATCTCTTTTCTCAGTCAGATTTGAACATGAGACAGCGTAGATGTATGGAGCTGCTTAATATTTCTATTATGAGATCTAATATCAGCCTGAGAAAGTGAATGTAGTTGCTGATGCATTGAGTAGGAAGGCTCAAGTGGCGATGCTAGCTTCGTTGCAGATTTCGAAGGTCCATGAGCATCTAAGTGCTACTGGTTGGCGGTTTTACCCAGGTGCGGATTATGTTGTGGTGTATTCTTTTCATCTATTATGAGATCTAATATCAGCCTGAGAAAGTGAATGTAGTTGCTGATGCATTGAGTAGGAAGGCTCAAGTGGCGATGCTAGCTTCGTTGCAGATTTCGAAGGTCCATGAGCATCTAAGTGCTACTGGTTGGCGGTTTTACCCAGGTGCGGATTATGTTGTGGTGTATTCTTTTCAAGTTGAGCCACATATTGTTGCGAATATTAGAGCAGCTTAAAGAACAGATCTATACATCCATGAGCTGAAGTTGAAAGCTCGAAATGGACAGTTGGAAGATTATTCTGTCTCATGATGGTTTTTTTGAGATCTCGTAGCAGCTTGGTAGTGCCAAATCTGATTCATTTGAAGGAGGAGATCTTGAGAGAAGCTCACTATAGTAGACAAAGTGTTCATCCTGGTACAAGGAAGATGTACCATGCCTTGAAGCCGCACTTCTGGTGGGCAGGTTTGAAGAGTGATGTTTCTGATTTTGTTGCGCATTGCTTGAATTTTCAGCAAGCTAAGGCAGAAAGGATGAGACCTGCTGGTTTATTGCAGAGTTTAGAGGTGCCCCAATGGAATTGGGAGCACATAGAAATGGATTTCGTTACACATTTGCCTCGTTCCAGTCGAGGATGGGATGCTGTTTGGGTGGTTATTGATAGATTGTCGAAGTATGCTCACTTCATTCCCTACATTATGACGTATTCTTTGAAGAAAATGACGAAGCTGTACATAGATTTTGTGGTGCGATTGCATGGTGTGCCTGTGACTATTGTTTCAGATCGTGATCCGAGGTTTACTTCCAGGTTTTGGAAGAGTTTGAAAAAAGCTTTGGGTACCATATTGGCTATGAGTACAGCCTATCATCCCCAGACAGATGACCAATCTGAAAGAACTATCAAGATCTTGGAGGATATGTTGAAGCTGTTGTTATGGATTTTTGTGGTATCTGGCAAGACTCGTTATCTTTGGTTGAGTTTTCATATAATAATAGCTATCAGGTCACGATTGGTATGGCACCATTCGAAACATTGTATGGTAGGAAGTGCAGATCGCCTATCTGTTGGGAAGAAGTGGGGGAGAAGAAGTTGTCTTCTCCAGAATTTGTACAGCAGATGAGAGATGAAGTGGATCTGATTCTTCAGCGTATGAAAGCTGCACAAGATCGCCAAGCCATCTATGCAAATAGAAGGCGTAGGTCTTTATAATTTTTGGTTGGTGATCGAGTATTCCTGAAAGTTTGACCTTTTAGAAGTGTTATGAGATTTGGTCTCACGGGAAACTTAGCTCCTCGTTATGTTGGACCTTATGAGATTGTGGAGAGGATCGGTCCTTTGGCTTATCGCTTGTTGTTGCCGCCAGATCTGTCCTCATTGCATGATGTGTTTCATGTGTCTATGTTGAGGAAGTATGAGCCAGATCCTTCACATGTGCTATGAACTAACGAGGTGGAGTTGGATCAAACGTGGAGTTATGTTGAGTATCCCTTGCAGATCTTGGACATAAAAGAGAAACAGCTCAGGAACAAGACCATTCCCTTGTGATGGTTCAGTGGAGCAAACATGGTAGAGAAGAAGCGACATGGGAGTTAGAAGAGAAAATGCAACGTGAGTGGCCTCATCTGTTTGAGTATATCTTGCGTTGACTCTAGTAGCTAGTTTTTTTGTTGTTGTTTGTTCCAGTTATCTTGAACTCTTGGTTAGTAGACTCTCGTTTTGTGTTGGATAGTTGCTGTTTGTTTTGTGCGTAGCGGGATTTTCCTATGTTGGTTATTTGTTGAAGTTCTGCTCAGATCTGGAGTTGTTGTTTGATTTTGAGGACAAAATCTTATTTTCAGTGGGGGAGGAATGTGAGACCCGAAAGATTATTAGATTAATTGAGTTAATTAATCGGGTTTAGCATAGACTAGATTTGGATTGAACAGATCTGGGATAGACCAGCTTCGAGCTGGTACGCATGGTGAAGCAATCGGGTCAGTATAATTTTTTGAACAGCTCTGGATTGTTCGAGAATTTCCGTGGAAAATGATCATAATAGAGTGTTGATTAGCGTTGGATGATTGTATTCAGATTCGATGGTGAAATCTGGTGGTCGCGCGTTATTCTGGTCTCGCTAGTGAATTTTGTTAGCGGGTAGCGAAGCGACGTCATTTGGGAAAATGACCAGATTTGAGAAATGCGCGTTGTTAGTAATAGGTGGATAGTTCTGGTTCGTATTTATGGGGTAGACCGGTGCGGTTCAGGTATTTCATATTTGATTGGTATATGTGCGTCAGATCTGGGTGCGATGCGACGAAGTTTTGGTGATGCTACTGTGAACGCTGTGCGACGCCGTTTAGCGATTCAGATTTGGCTAGCGGGATGACGTGTCCTAGTGAGTGAGTGATCCTCTGTGCGACGTCGTTTGGATGAGTTCCAAAGCTGTTTTGGCGTAGAGTCCAGATCTGGTGTGGTACTCAGATCTGAGTTGGAATCAGCTTTGAGCCAATGTTGTCGGTGGCTATTGTTCCTTATATTTCGACAGATTTGAGTTATTAATAGAGGACTTTGACCATTCTATCGTGATATCTTTTCGGAGACTTAGAAGATATTTCTTCCGTAATCTTACTCTGTCGCTATACCCTAGCTACTGTTTATCGTAGCTTATTTCCTTCGATTGCAGGTGGTAGGCAGCTCCGATAGAAGCAAGAGTGGTAGCACTGGACTCCTCTTGTCAAGACCGTTCGTTCTATACCTCTTTTGAAGACTTGGGGTTAGCTCGAAGAGGATCGCGAAGGAAGCTACCTTGTGTAGTCTATTAGCATTTCAGCATATTTTCTTTTCCGTTCAGGTAACGCTCTGAGCTAGTGATAGATCCTCCCTTATGCTTCTTTTAGAGCTGTCTGTTGTGCTAGAAGGGTATGATAGAGCTGGGTGAAGCTCGTAGCTCCCAGTTCGTAAGTTCTGTGTTACTGTCCCTGAGCATTGTGTTGTATTGGTTTATCAGGTTTCAGATTGAGTGCTCGGGACCTTGTTGTGGTAATTGTAGCTCAGAAGGTTATGGTACGGATGTGAGCTTGTTTTATAGCGTTGGATTTGGCATGGATATATGTGTATGCTTGTTCTCCTGTGGTGCAGTGTATTCTATTTCATTGGTTGTTGCATTTGCATACACGCATTTTCCATGCTGAGTTCAGATCTTGTTAGTCGTTCCTTATTTTGCTAACCTGTGTGCACCAGGATGCTTGTATTGAGGACGAGCGGAAATACCGTGCTCCTCATCTTCCCTGCTGGGTTGTTGGTAGCCGCTATGAGCCGAGTGGGTAGCTCCCACATCTCATGAGTTGGGCAACTATAGGTTGAGTGATTAGTTATGTATCTGGTACTGTGTGTTGAGACGAGTGGGTAGCTCCCATATACTCACACACGTCGTGGCCACAATCTTTTAATTGATATGTATCAGTTGTTGAGCTGTTTCTTGAATTCTTTGGCTCCCTGCCTTCGGTTGTAGCCTTGTTCTCCTGCATAGCATCTGTATATTATCTGTTGCTATCTATTAGCTGTTTTTCATTTGCTCTCCGTACTGGGGTTTGACCCCATGTCCCTCTGGGCTGGTTGTTTTGTTTTCCTGTGTGTGTTTCAGTTATCATGGTTTCTCAGCTTTACGTGGAGTTGATCCAGCTGGTAATGCCTCGGGAGATGGATAGAGTGTCCCAGTTATATATATATATATTTATGTTATAGTGTATTGGATTATTGTATCTATGTTGAGCGAGAGACTCATCATGGATACTTTGGTTCTTGATTGGGAGTCACTCTATGCTTGTATGTTAGTTCGTGTTGTAGGTGTTGTAGTTGGTTTTCCATTGATGTAAAACCAGTATTTTGGATATCAATGTATTTTTAAATTTTGTTTTCTAAGTCAAGCCAAAGCGAAAAAATTTAGCCACTATTTTAAATGCTGCCACTATTGTTTTTTTGCGTGTTTTATCTCTGATCGAGCACGAGGCCTGACAATGTAGCTATGGATTTTGTGACCCATTTGCCTCGTTACAGCCGAGGATTTGATGCTGTTTGGGTAGTAATTGATAGGCTTTCGAAGTCAGCTCACTTTATTCCCTACAATATGACGAATTATTTGTAGAAAGTGGCGAAACTATACATCAATTTCATCGTTCGATTGCATGGAGTGCTTGTATCCATAGTTTCAGACAGAGATCCAAGATTCACTTCCACATTCTGGAAGAGTTTACAAGCAGCCTTAGGCACCAGATTGGCCATGATTACAGCCCTATCATCCCCAATCCGATGGCCAATCTGAGAGAACAATACAGACCTTGGAGGATATGCTACGATCTGTTGTTATGGTTTTAGTGGTAGCTGGTAGGATTCATTGTCGCTGGTGGAATTTTAATACAATAACAGCTACCAAGTTCGATTGGAATGGCACCGTTCGAAGCGTTGTATGGTAGGAAGTGCAGGTCGCCAATTTGTTGGGAAGAAGTGGGGGAGAAGCAGCTGTCTTCTCCTGAATTTGTGAGCATATGAAAGATCAGATTGATCTGATTCGACAGCGTATGAAGGCTGAACAAGATTTCCAAGATAGTTATGCATACCGGAGGCTTCGGCCTTTAGAATTTCAGCTTGGTGATCGAGTGTTCTTGAAAGTTTCTCCTTTTAGAAGTGTTATGAGATTTGGGCTCAAGGGAAAGTTAGCTCCTCGTTAAGTTGGACCTTATGAGTTTGTGGAAAGGATCGGTCTTTTGGCTTATCGTTTGCTATTTCCACCTGAATTGTCCTCACTTCACGATGTGTTTCGTGTGTCTATATTGAGGAAATATGAGCCGGATCCTTCTCATGTGCTACAAAATGGCGAGGTGGAGCTGGATCGAACACTGAGTTATATCGAATATCCCTTGCAAATTCTGGACAGGAAGGAGAAACAGCTCAGGAACAAGACCATTCCCTTGGTGATGGTCCAGTGGAGCAAACATGGCAGGGAAGAAGCTATGTGGGAGTTAGAGGAGAAGATGCAACATGAGTGGCCTCATCTGTTTCAGTATGAATCTTACTAGCTCCCCTAGAGAGATTTCTGGATGTGTTATTGTTTTTCCCAGTTATCTTGAACTCTGGGCAGCTGTGTTGTGAGTTTATTTGAACTGTTATGTTGGTATTAAATGAGAGAATTAAATATATGTTGAACTGCTAAGCCTTTTAAATTCATGTTTTATGAAATGCACGCATCATGAAAGTTTTATGAAATGTTAAGGCATGAAAGAAAAGAAAAATTTATAAGGGACTGAAGTGATGTGTGACAAGTTTACGATGGGGGAATCGGAATACCGGGCCCGATGAACCACTGTTCATGTATTACGAGCTTATGGATCCATGTGTTCACGGCATGATGAAGTGGCAGCATAGAGGTGTGAGAGATCCCGAGGTAAGGTTGGGTGAACCGCATCGCCACGTACGATGGTTCTTAGATTGATCAATCGATTATTTTATGGCTCACACTTCATGGATACGACTCACACGCCCTTTTACATTATGTTATTCTATGTCATGTATTATTATGTATGCTATACGATGACGATATGTTACGACTGCCTTATGAATCATGTTTTACAATCATTCATGCACGAATGTTTTAATGTTATGTTGCTATGCTTATGTGCTTGCATGTGGTTTTATTATAGGTACTTTGTTATTATTTAGACAAAGCATGCTGGGCCTTTAGACTCACTAGGTTTAAATGGTACAGGTGATGACCCTATGGATTTTATGCCGACCGGCGGTGAGGATCTCTGAGCGCCCGTTGCAGCTGTACCCCGTGACCACTCTGACGTCTTCATTTTATGTTATGAAACATTTTCAATTATTTTATCAGTCATGTTTAGTTTCCGCAACTTTTACTCTGATTTTAAGCCGTATGGATGATTTAATATTTTTTTAAAATATTTATTTATTTATGTTTTAAGCTAATTTTGAGAAAATATTTTGAAGGGACGAGCCATACTTTTTACGTTGGTGATTCCGCACTTTATAAAAAAAAACTTAGAGTACGGTTCGTCTCAGTTGGTATCAGAGCGGTGGTTCTGGTGAGGTACTAGTCTGCTGCGTGGAGCTCAGAAGTCGCACTAGCAGTCTGTAAGTTTTAGAGTTTTAGTATTCATGTTTATTTTTCGCATGATGCATGTTCTATTTTCTGCATTAGTTTTACCTTAAGAGTTTAAGAGTTTGACGTTTAGTCATGCACTTAGATTTATGTGAATGGGTTTTGTGTTCCAGTAGGCCTCCCAGACGCGAGAGGAGTCAGCAGAGTGATAGTACGCCTCCTCCTCCTCCCCCCCACCACAGATGACGCCATACTAGAGGGCTAGTGTGGATATTCTAGCCGAGATTACCAGGATGCTGGAGAGATAGTCGGAGCGACATGGGAAGTCCCATGAGGATGACGTGCCTGAGAGGTTCCGCAAGCAGGGACCTAAGGAGTTCTCAGGGATTACTAATCCGCTTGTAGCTGAGGAGTGGATCCGTTATTTGGAGACCATCTTTGCTTATATGGGTCTCCCAGATGCTGACAAGGTCCGATGTGCTATCTTTATGATGAAGGGAGATGCAGCTCTTTGGTGGGAGAGCGCAGTGGTTGGTTTGGTGCTGGAGAGTCTGACTTGGGAGAGATTCAAGGTGGTCTTCTTAGAGAAGTATTTCACTGCTGACGCTCGGAGCCAGCTTATCAGGGAGTTCATGAGTCTCCTCCAGGGAGACAAGTCTGTTGCCGTGTATGTGCAACAGTTCGAGCGGGGGTGTCACTTTGTGCCCTCGATCGCAATAGTGGAGAGAGAGAATCTGAGACGTTCACTGATGGACTGCGACCAGACATCCTCCATGATGTCAATATGGTGGACATGGCTACATATATGGCGATAGTGAATAGAGCTTACCGGCCCGAGAGGGGCCGGAAGGATATGAGGGATGACTATCAGAGGAAGAGGCAGTTTTATCAGCCCGTAAAGGGACAGTCTTCGAAGCAGCCAGCAAAGAGACCATTTCAGGGGCTTCCTAAGGGCCCAACTCCTCAGTGGTCACAGCAGCAGAGACCTCAGGGCCAGCAGAGGCCACAACAGTAGCAGGGGGCAGCGCCCCTAGACCTGGAGGGACATCGATCTGCAAGGAGTGCCATAAGCAGCATTCAGGACCTTGCATGGCGGGATCAGGCAGGTGCTATCACTGCAAGGAGCCAGGGCATATTCCTAGAGATTGCCCTAAGAAGAGACAGGCCACGGGTCGTGTTTTCGTGATGCAGGCGGAGGCTACAGATCCGGAGACACTACTCACATGTATTCCGCTTTAGAATTTCCGCCATTACCGTGATTTTGGAAGGTTGGTATTTGGGTGTTTTAATTTGCATGCTAAGTGGGACACCACTAGGAGGTTTATGCCTTAACTATTGGGTTGAACCTAGTAGAACAGAAGACCTTCTAGAACTTTCTCTGAGAACTTAGACGGGTAAGATTAGTTAACCTAGTAATGTATTAGGCATCTAAACTGCTTACTGAAATCTATATTGATTGTAAACATGTGCCTGTGTGACGTTTCTATTTCTGGCGAGATTCGTGTCCTAGGTTTCACTACCCTTGCCTTGCTAGATTCAGGGGAAACTCACTCGTTTATTTCGAGTGCGTTCACACAGAGGATGTGTATTATTCTAGAGAGCTTGGGTGTGGCTCTCGCAGTGATGACTCCGTCGAGTGAGGAGATATCGATGGACAGTGTGGTTCAGGGATTGACGATGATCTTCCAGGATCATGCAGTCAGGGCCGACTTGATCGTTTTTCTGAAGTCAGGATTTGACCTCATCCTACGTATGGACTGGTTGACGGAGTTTGGAGTGGTGATTGATTTCCAGTGGAGGTCAGTGACGATCAGGCCGCTATGGCAGGAGACATTCCAATTTGAGGCAACGAGGAGATCGCGGAAGCCCAGATTCATAACTTTTCTGCAGGACAGGAAGCTAGTGGAGCGTGGTTGTCAGGCGTTCTTGGCCAGTGTTACGACTACAGGAGATTCAGCAGGCCCTTCACTGTCTGATGTGGAGGTAGTCAGGGACTTTGCAGGTGTTTTCCTTGACGATGTTGTGGGAGTTACACCGCAGAAAGAGGTTGATTTGTTGATCGAGCTTATGCAGGTACAGTGCTTATCTCTAAGGCATCGTATCGATTGGCTCCTACTGAGATGAAGGAGCTGAAGGAGCAGATTCACGAGTTTCTCGACAAGAGATTCATTCGCCCTAGCCTTTCCCCATGGGGCACGCCAGTTCTGTTTATGAAGACGAAAGATGGCAGTATGAGGTTGTGCATAGACTACCGGGATTTGAATTGTGTTACAGTGAAGAACAAGTACCCACTCCCGAGGATTGAGGATTTGTTTGATCAGTTGCAGGGAACTTAGGTTTTCTCCAAGTTCGACTTGAGATCTAGGTAACTTCAGTTGCGGGTTAGAGAGGAGGATGTGTCAAACACTGTATTTCGGACACGTTACGCCCACTATGAGTTCTTGGTGATGCCGTTTGGACTGACGAATGCCCCATCGATCTTTATGGACTTGATGAACTGGGTTTTCAGGCAGTACATAGACCAGTTCATCATAGTATTCATCGACGACATTTTGGTCTACTCGAGGAGCTTAGAGGGGCATAGACAGAATTTGCAGACCGTATTGCAGACTTTGAGAGAGCACAGACTGTATGCCAAGTTCAGCAAGTGCGAGTTTTGGCTCGAGCAGGTGGCGTTTCTGGGGCGTATCGTTTCTAGAGATGGGATTTCAATTGACGCATAGAAGGTGGAGGCAGTGCAGAACTGGGGGATTCAGAAGAATGCAGCGGAGATTCGTAGTTTCTTGGGTTTGGTAGGATACTACCGCAAGTATATCAAGGGCTTCTTTTTTATTTCAATGCCCTTGACAGCCCTGACCAAGAAGAATTTGAAATATGTGTGGAGTCCCGAGTGTCAAAGGAGCTTCGATCCGTTGAAGGAGGCTCCCACTTCAGCGCCCGTCTTAGCGATGCCTGTGGATCATGAGGAGTTTGTGGTGTATACAGATGCTTCCCTGAAAGGTTTAGGTGCAGTTCTAATGCAGGGTTGCAAGGTTATCGCATATGCGTCTGGACAACTAAAGAGTTATGAGCAGAACTATCTGACGCATGATCTGGAGCTTGCAGCATTAGTGTTCGCATTGAAGATTTGGAGACACTACTTGTACGTTGAGAAGTGTCAGACTTTCACCGACCATAAGAGCCTCAAAAACTTCTTCACGCAGAAGGAACTGAACATGAGGCAGCGCAGATGGCTGGAGTTGGTGAAGGATTATGATTGTAACATTAGCTACCATCCGGGTGAGGCTAATGTAGTAGCAGACGCTTTGAGCAGGAAGACTTCAGTAGTGGCATGCTTATCAGTCGAGAGGCCACTACAGGCTGAGATTCAGAGATTGGGACTGGAGTTCTATTCAGGAGGCTGGGCATCGAGTTTAGCAGCGCTAACAGTTCATCCAACTCTTTGATATCGGTTTAGAGATGGCCAGGCCTCTGACTAGCAGTTACAGCAGTGGAAGCAGCGAGATGAGGCCAGAGGACGATTTGTATACCGTTGAGGATGGGATCGTGTGTTTTATTGGTCGCATGTGGGTGCCGAGTACTGATCATTTGAGGGTTGAGATCTTATATGAGGCTCATGAATCAACGTACTCCATCCACCCAGGGAGTAAGAAGATGCACATGGATTTACAAACGCTCTATTGGTGGCCGGGGATGAAGAAGGAAATTGGGCGATTCGTATCCGAGTGCTTGACCTGTCAGCAGGTCAAGGCAGAGCATCAGCGACCGGCATGGTTGCTCCAGCCACTCCCTATCCCTGAGTGGAAATGGGAGAACATCACGATTGAATTTGTGGTTGGGTTACCCAGGAGTCCCAGAGGTTATACAGCGATATGGGTGATTGTGGACAGATTCACCAAGTCAGCGAATTTCTTACCGGTGAAGACCACTTTCACCTTGACGCCGTACGAAGAGCCTTATATTAGAGATATTGTCAGGCTTCATGGCATACCAGTCTCTATTGTGTCAGATCGAGACACTATATTTACTTCTACATTTTGGAGGAGCTTGCACACAGCGTTGGGGACTAAGTTGTCATTTAGTACAGATTTTCACCCACAGACAAATGGCCAGTCGGAGAGAGTCATCCAGATTTTGGAGGATTTGTTGAAAGCTGTGTGATAGATTTCCAGGGTATGTGGGATTCTAAATTGCATTTGGTAGAGTTCACGTACAATATCAGCTTTCAGACATCGATTTGGATGGCTCCATATGAGGCTTTGTACGGGAGGAGGTGTAGGTCTCCCGTGCACTGGGACGAGGTTGGAGATAGAGTTCTGACTGGGCCAGAGCTAGTGCAGCAAACAGCAGATATTGTGACGAGGATACGGGATCGGATGAGGACAACCCTGAGTCGTTAGAAGAGTTATGCCAATCATAGACGACGAGATCTGGAGTTAGCTGTAGTAGACCATGTATTCGGAGGATATCGCCCATGAAGGGCGTGGTGCGCTTTGGCCGGAGGGGAAAGCTTAGTTCGAGGTTTATTGGGTCATTTGAGATTTTGGAGAGGGTTGGTACGTTGGCGTAACGGATAGCACTACCACCCAGTTTGTAAGCGGTGCATAACGTATTACACGTTTCGATGTTGCGGAAGTACATCCCAAACCCATCGCATGTGTTGGACTTTGAGCCGCTCCAGTTAGCACCAGATCTATCTTTCGAGGAGCGACCGATTCAGATTTTGGCTCGAGAGGAGCGTAAACTTAGAGAGGAGAGTACTCCGATGGTAAATGTCCGGTGGCAGAATCACTCTGAGGATGAGGCTACCTGGGAAACTGAGGGTGATATGCGGACGCTCTATCCAGAGCTTTTCGGTACGTAACCTAATTTTGGGGATGAAATTCCTATAAGGGGGAGGGTTGTAACGCCCAGAAATCCTAATTACGTGAGAATGAGTGCATGACTAGGGGAAAAATTATTTTAGAAAATTTATGCTATTTTATGTGATTTAATGATGGTTTTAATGTTGATCGATGTGGATGACATGTTTTAGCCCATTTGAGTTCCGAACGCGTGGACAAGACTAGGTACGACCGAGATGAAAATTTATTTAAATTTTTAAGCCCTCAGATTTTTAGGAGCGAAATTTTATTAATTTTAAGCAGCATTTACGAAAAATGAGCTTTTACGATTATTAGTTGAGGGGAACCCGTTTTTCGCCTATGCGGGCTGTGTTAATGAGCTTTCCTATTGAAACGAACCAGAATCTAGAATTTTTTTTAAAACATGTGCGGAATACTTAAACTTAAAGTGTGGCTCGTTCCCTTTTAAAATATTTCTAAATCAATTTCTCATCCATACTTCAAACATAAATAAAGGAATATTTAAAAACGTTAAAATATCCAAACGGAATCAAATCAACTGAGTAAAAGACTGAAAGTAAATATGTTTAAAACCAACATCTAAAACTGTATCATCTCAAAACATGACATCGCTGCGGTCAAGGGGTACTGCTGCAACAGACGCTCAGATGTCCTCACCGCCAATCGATGTAAACTCAGCATGATCATCACCTGCACCATTTAAACCTAGTGAGCCTAGAGGCTCAGCATGCTCTATCGTATATCATAGCAATGTACATACTAATAAAATCGCATGCAAGCACATAATTGTAATAAAACAACGTTAAAACATGAATGCGTGCATGATCTTAAAACATTGCTTCATAATTTCATATCATAACATATCATATAACATATAAGGCATGACATAATGTAACATGAAAAACATATGAGTCCTGAAGTGTGACCATAGTCGATTGATCAATCTATAAACCAACGTACGTGGCGGTGTGGTTCATCCGATCTCGAGCCGGGATCCCTATATGTCACACCTCTATGTTGCCACTTCACCATGATATCGTCACATGGATCCATAAGCTGCCACTTCACCATATCACACATGATCCATAAGCTCATCATACATTCATCATAAGTTGTCAGAAATCATTAAATTCCTCGGGCTTTGTCTTTTAAAATAACATGCCTTTAACATTCATAAAACATTCATGATGCATGCATTTCGTAAAATTATGAAAGTCTAAAAGCTTAGCCCGTTAATTTATAATTAATTCTTTTCTTTAAAACATTTACGTACATAGCATACCACATATATAATTAAACATACATTTACGGGCTTCTATATTTTTCTAATTCGGTCGATAATGGATTCTGGGGCCTGGCTCTCCTAGACTAATCATCACTCTAAACTTAGCCGATGAAACGAATGTTCACCCATTTTAAACATTTTTTGCCTAATTTCTTTAAATTTTTTATTTCTTAAAATCAAGGCTAATGGGACTAATTAAAATCGATTTCGACTTCTAGAAATCAATTTGGACTTATGAAAAATCTATTTTTACTTTTAAAATCAATTCAAATCAATTTTGACATCAAAAGACGATTTTGACCAAAAGATCGATTTTGACCAAATTAAATCGCAAAAATCGATTTTGGACTCGAATAACCGATACGGTCCAACCGAACCAACCGGTTCACTTAAACCGGCCGGCCCAAGCAAAGGAGACCTAGCCCACGCAGCCACCCTAGCGCCGCGCCCGAGCAGCGACCAAACAACCACTTCGTTCTCCCTGCTCCGGCCACCACTGGCCAGAGCCCCGCCGGAGGACCTCCCCCAGGTCCCGCCGGTTCCAATGGGACCAACCATGGCCCCAAACATGGACTAAAACTCCCGCACGAGGGCTGGAAACATGCGAGATACGCACGACGCAAGGCGATGCGCCACCCTTGTCTAGTTCTTGATCCAGCAGTGGTTTTTACCCGAACCAGCCATCGACTCCCAACCTTGCATGTTGGTAGACCACCCTAGGATCCCCATGGACCACCTAGACTCGAGCCACAGCCCCCAAGAGCATATCCTTAGCCGAAGAAAATTCATGCAACAATTAGAAACATAGTGAAACTTCATGTGATATGCATGGATCTCAATTAAAGATGCATAGATCTGAATAGAACACAAACAATTCATGAATAATTTCATTAAAACAATTTAATATGATTTAAATGACGAGAAAATGAAAAGATATCACGTGCCTGGTTTGTAAAAGAGGTAGATCTGCGAGTTACCAACGTTGTAGACGCGAGATCGGGGCACAACCGGCTGTGATCACCAAGATTCACCAAGGGATGAATATTTTTGAAAATTTGAGTTATGGGGAGGAGGGGACGGCTGTTGTGTCTAATGGAGGCTAGGTTTAGTGTTAATTTGGAGTTGTGAAGGAATAGAATGTGACTAATGTGACCCCTATGAGTTTAATTAAGAAAAGGGAAGAAAAAGACAGGCTTGCCGCTCTAATTAATTCAAAAGGTATTTAAAATTCATAATTTGGCTTTAAATATTAAGGATTTTCGAAATCAAGGCCTCCTCATATTTTAAAATACCTTAAAACTCAATAAAACAGCCCGTATAGGCGAAAAACGGGTTCCCCTCCAAAATAATTATAAAACTCAAATTTTTCAGAAATTGTTGCTTAAAATAAAATAATTTCATTTTAAAAATCCAATAACTTAAAAATCTCAAATTATTTTCATTCCGATCGGTCCTAATATCGTCCACGCGTCTGTAACTCAAACAGGCTGAAAATCAACACATGCATACCATGCAGCATAAAATCATAAACAAATCAAATAAGATGGCATGTAATCATCTAAAAATATTTTCCCCCTATTCATGCACTCATTTATACGTAGTCAGGAATTCCTAGGCATTACAACTCTCCCCCCTTATATCAATTTCGTCCCTGAAATTGAGTACGTACCAAATAACTCTGGGTAGCACGTCCGCATATCGGCCTCAGTCTCACAGGTATCTTCATCCTCCGAGTGATTCTGCCACCGGACCTTGACCATCGGATAATCCGCGCTCTCAGCCTGCGCTCCTCCCTAGCTAGAATCTGCACTGGTCGCTCTTCGAAAGATAAATCTGATGCCAACTGGAGCGGCTCCAACACATGAGATGGATTCGGAACATACTTCCACAAAATCGAGATATGAATACATTATGCACTGTCGATAAGCTGGTTGGTAACGCTACTCGATAAGCCAGAGTACCAACCCTCTCCAGAATCTCGAACGGCCCAATAAACCTAGGGCTAAGCTTGCCTCTCCGACCAAAGCGCATCACACCCTTCATGGGCGATATCCTCACAAACACATGATCTCCCACAGCTAGCTCCAGATCTTATCGTCTCTGATCTGCATAACTCTTCTGACGACTCTGGGCTGTCCTCATCCTATCCCGAATCCTCAACACAATGTCCACCGTCTACTGTACTAACTCCGGCCCTGTAAGCACTCTCTCACCAACCTCGTCCCAGTGTACGGGTGATCTGCTTCTCCTCCCGTATAGAGCCTCAAACGGATCCATCCCAATCGATGCCTGAAAGCTATTGTTGTACGTGAACTATACCAGCGGTAATATCGAGTCTCACGTACCCTGAAAATCTATGACGCAAGCTCTCAGCAAATCCTCCAAAATCTGAATGACCCTCTCTGACTGTCCGTATGTCTATGGATGAAATGCTGTACTGAACGAAAATCTTGTCCCCAAGGCGGCATGTAAGCTCCTCCAAAACGCAGATGTGAATCTGGTGTCTCTGTCCGACACTATCGAGACTGGTAAGCCATGCAGTCTGACCACCTCTCGGATATAAAGCTCTGCGTACTGCGTCAGGTTGAAAGTAGTCTTCACCGGTAAGAAATGCGTGTTGGGGATCCGGATCCGCCCCCCGGCGAGGCAGCGGAAGAACATAAAACAGGTGCCGGGAGACGATCAATACGAAAACAACAATTCATAATTGTCATACATAGGGCGTTTAAGCGGATTACCTTGCTGGCACTTGTGCCTGGCTCCAACCGGTATTACAATAATCCGGCTCTTCTCGGTAGATTATGGTAGATTATCGCCAATCCGGTCCACGACCAGATCCGAGACTCCTTCGTCAGGCTGAACTAGAAGCGCTGAAGAGATCATCACGAACGGATTCTCCTCGTCGAACTGGCCGGAAACAATTTTCCGGCGACGATCGGCGGCGGCGCGTGGGAGGCGGCGGCGGCGGCGGCTTATTCGAGAGAGGGAGGCGGCGTTGGTGCTTAGGGTTTAGAGTTATGAGAGTTGAGTTGTGAGTTGAAGTCATTAAGTCTAATAATCACAATTAAATAGAGTGTTGGACTTGGACCGGCCCAACGGGCCTGGGTCCAACAATGAACATTCAGTTCATTTCCACCACCGAGACTTCATCGTAACTCCGATCACCGATCAGATCGGACCGATCGACTCAGTTTCCAAAACTGAATAATTTGATCTGAAAAACCATTTTTCAGAACCCCAGTGCAAAAAGACCGTTTTGCCCCTCAACAGCGGGAAACCCCGGTTTGACCCCTGTTGACTTTTAGGAAGTCGCACTTCCCAAAATTCTCTTCTCGTGCTCAACACATTGAGCTTAGTATCCGTGCGGGAATCTCGAATCTAGTACTTGTGTGACCCTCAATGGTTCAGGGATACAGCTAGCCGTGGGCCCACAACCATTGTGGCTCCGGAATCACAATTCCGGACTTGCCCAACGGATCATGGTAAAGCGTCTAGCAACATCGCCCCATGATCCCCTAGGTATCACTGATAGTGCTTG
Source organism: Dorcoceras hygrometricum (assembly GCA_001598015.1). NCBI lineage: Eukaryota > Viridiplantae > Streptophyta > Magnoliopsida > Lamiales > Gesneriaceae > Dorcoceras > Dorcoceras hygrometricum. The sequence goes on from KV005661.1 coordinate 111,756, forward strand.
AAAGAACCAGTCGGTCGTGGTTAGCGTACAGTACGGTCCTTTCAATCCATATATCCCGATAAGATCAACGACCATTGGTAAATCGAGAGTCGCTATAGATCCGATAGCTATGCACACATCTTGGAGATCGAATAGTGACATCGCGAGTGTAACTAGGTAAACACATTTACCTAAAACACTTCTAGTACTCTGGCTAGAGATTTATACACTATTATCCCCTCAGATAGCATAGGATATCCACGCATGTCTGTGAGCGGTGAATCCTCGACAACGATGCATCGACTCCTACATGCATCGGGGTCTCACCCAATCCCGACGCCTTATGACCCCAAGTGAGTCGGCAAACGGGTCAAAGTGAGACGCCTATCATGTAGAGTCTCAATGACGTTTCGAGTCGTGAGGACTAATCAGTACAACCAAAACCTCGGACTTATCCACTCGACAAATGGTAACCACTTGGAAAGTCCGAACGAGGGTAGTTCGATAGATCACCAGGTCACTATCTATCTGCATGCTCAGAACATCACAATGCTCCCTATCAATGAAACATGGTACTTCGCATCGCAGATACTAGTCTCGAACTCGGGCGGCCTTATCCTCATTTTGACGGCCCAATCGACTAGGAACATGTTCAGAATACACAACGACTATTAGATGTGTTTCATGATAGCCGTCATACCCACTGTCACATCTAACATACGCTTTAGTGCATTCTAGGTCTTTACTCAACGCAATTGTAAATAATTACACACATAATGAAAGTAAAGAATGCCATATAAAGGAATGCGAATATCATATATAAAGATTGTTTGTACAAGAGTCTATAAAACCCACACGCCACAAGTTGGCTAGTTGGGCATCTACTCTAACAATCTCCCACTTGCCCTAAAGCCAACTACTCATCAGACGCAGTCCCATTGTTTCGCGATGTTTTTCAAACAACGGTCCAGGCAAGGGCTTCGTAAGTGGATCAGCAACGTTGTCCGTAGAGGCGACTCTCTCAACTGCTATGTCGCTTCTAGCCACAATATCCCGGATTATGTGGTATTTCCTCAGTGTGTGTTTGGATCTTTGGTGAGACCTAGGCTCCTTTGCTTGCGCAACGGCACCCGTGTTGTCGCAGTACACCGGGACTGGACCAACTCCATTAGGAATGACGCCCAACTCTTGGACGAAATTCCTTATCCAAACGGCCTCCTTAGCAGCAGCTGATGCTGCAATGTACTCAGCCTCAGTGGTTGAATCCACGATGGTGTCTTGCTTGGAACTATTCCAAGAGACAGCACCACCATTGAGCATGAATACAAATCCAGAGGTTGATTTCGAATTATCCACGTCACACTGGAAGCTAGAAT
>KV005661.1:153092-168693 GCA_001598015.1 Dorcoceras hygrometricum
AGAAGTTCGTAAAACGTTTTAAATCTTGTAAACCAGCAGCTAGTCTGTGTGAAACGTTGTGAGGTGCTAGGAGTTCTCAAGGCTGTTGGCTTTGGGATCGGGTGCTTGTAGATTGTCTACTTGTATCAAAGTCTTCTAGTGATACCTTCCGAGGAGGAAGAAGGGGAGACGTAGGATATTCATATCCGAACTTCCAGAAACAAACTCTCGACCCAATCTTTTATTTACGCAGTTATTTTGAGTTTACGCATTGTACTTTGTTCACAAACTAATCGGCCTATTTCCGCACATTTATTTGTGGCTGAGAAGTTTGCTTAAGACTGAGAATCCAAAAGTTTTTAAAAGAACCTTTGAAATAGAAAAATCGAAGGAGTTCATTCAACCCCCCCCTTCTGAACTCCTATTTGCTTAGTGATCCTATTTCCGGGGACCATCAACAACAATCTTCAATTAAGTTAGATACCCCTACAACTGATAGAGAGAGGGAACATATCTTCCTGCTAAGGGCATCTGCAGCTGCATTTGATTTTCCTGGATAATATTTGATTTCACAATCGTAATCCTTCAATAAATCAAGCCATCTTCGTTGCCGCATATTCAATTCAATTGTGAAAATAGATATTTCAAGCTCTTATGATCAGAGTAAATCTAAAATTTCTCACCATAAAGGTAATGTCGCCATATTTTCAATGCAAAGACGATAGCTGCAAGCTCTAAATCATGAATAGGGTATCGTGTCTCTTGTGGCTTTAATTGTCGAGAGGCATAAGCAACGACACGACCTCTCTGCATCAATACACATCCTTTACCTCTATGAGACGCATCACAGTATACCACAAACTCACCTGTACCGGAAGGAATTGTCAGAACAGGTGCACTAGTAAGTTTTTTCTTCAGTTCTAAGAAACTAGCTTCACAAGCTTCAGTCCAGACATACGGCATATTCTTTTGAGTAAACTGCGTAATAGGCTTGGCAATGCTGGAAAAATCCTTGATAAATCGACGATAATAACCCGCTAAGCCAATAAAACTCCGTATTTCTGGTACTGATGTCGGTCTAGGCCAGTTGATCACTGCCTCTACTTTGCTTGGATCCACCGAAATGCCATCACCTGAAATGATATGCCCAAGAAACACAACTTTCTGCAACCAAAACTCACATTTTGATAACTTGGCATATAAGTTCTCGTTTCTCAAAGTCTGTAATATAATTCTGAGGTGTTCGGCGTGATCATGCACATTCTTGGAATAAATCAAGATATCATCGATAAAAATAATGACAAAGTCATCTAAATATTTCTGAAACACTCTCTTCATCAATCCCATAAATACTGCAGGAGCATTGGTTAAACCAAAAGGCATGACAATAAATTCATAATGACCATACCTTGTTCTGAAAGCAGTTTTAGGGATATCTTCGTCACGAACCCTTAATTGATGATATCCATATCTCAGATCGATCTTGGAATAGATAGCTGAGCCTTGCAACTGATCAAATAAGTCATCTATTCTGGGCAATGGGTATTTGTTCTTCACAGTCGCCTTGTTCAATTGCCGATAATCGATACACAATCGCATTGAACCATATTTCTTTCGTACAAATAGTACCGGAGCGCCCCAAGGTGAAACGCTCGGTCTAATGTACCCTTTGGCAAGTAAATCCTCCAACTGATTTTTCAACTCCTTCAGTTCAATAAGTGCCATCCTGTAAGGAGCTTTGGATATTGGTTGCGTACCTGGCATTAACATACAGAAATCGATTTCCCGCACCGGAGGCAAACCTGGAAGTTCATCAGGGAAAACATCGGCAAACTCTTGTACCACTGGTATATCTGTCAATTCTGGACCACATTTCAATACATATACTGCATAAATCAAAAATCCTTCTGGCCCTTTCTGCAACAGACGGGTCATAGATAACACGGATATTAAAGGGATCTTAGCTCTAGAACCCTTACCGTAGAATTTCCATTCATTAGCCATCTCTGGTTTGAATCTAACCACTTTTTGCAAACAATCCACGGTCGCCCTGTACTTGGTTAGTATGTCTATGCCAATAATACAATCGAAATCTGATAACCCAAGTACTATACAATCCAAATCTATCTCATTCCCGTCGTATTGTAGAATGCAATGCCTAATCACTCTAACAGATATCAGGCCTTCACCCAAAGGTGAAGAAATAGCGACAACATCGGGCAATGACTCAGACGATAAAGAATGCAACATAGCAAATCTCTCAGATATAAATGTATGAGATGCACCGGAATAGCGACAACATCGGGCAATGACTCAGACGATAAAGAATGCAACATAGCAAATCTCTCAGATATAAATGTATGAGATGCACCTGTATCTATCAAAACATAGACAGGATAACCATAAAGAAAACAATTACCTGCTATGACATCGTCAGGTGCTGCTTGAGCCTGTTCCTCAGTAAGTGCAAATACTAGGGCCTGTTGCCTCGGAGGTTGAGTCACGGTCTGGCTTCCCCCTGGTTTAGTCTGTTGCTGAGGTTGAAATGAATGCACTGATTGCCTTTCCACCTGGGGTACTGGTCGAGAACTACTAGCACCAGTTGCTCTTTGAGGACATACATTGGCATAATGACCGGGTTGACGACAAACATTGCAATTCCCTGATACTCCTCGACACTGATCAGTAGCATGTCGTCCACCACACTTACCACAATACGCTCCTGACTCACTGAACCTCTGACTGGAACCAAATTGCCTCTGGCCACTAGCACTAGAAGAACCACTGCCTGACTTCTTTAATTGTCTACCTTTAGGCCGAAATCTAGAATCCTCTCTGCCACTGCTTCCACCCTCAAATCTGAAAGATGATTTCTGAAGCGATGGCGGATTCTGTGGTACAGCTGATGGTACTGACTGTTGAGGTGGTTGTGGAATGAAAGGTGCCCCTCTCTGTCTCAACAATCCTGCTTCCGCTCCCTTTGCTCTATTCAGTGCATCCGCAAAGGTATTGTGTCGTCCACTGTTTACCAATGTAAACACATCTGGATTTAAGCCATTGATAAGTTGATCGGCCATGGCTTCATCACTTGCTGATACATGTGGGGCGAATTTCAATAAACTAGAAAATTTGGCCACATATTCCTCGATATTCAAGTGATTCTGCTTCAAATTCGCAAATTCTGCTCCCCTGTCTTTTCTGTAGGATACTGGAAAGAAACGTTGATAGAATTCAGTTTTAAATACTGACCAGGTGGTAGTCGTACCTCGATGTTCAAGTGCTTTCTTCGTAGTAATCCACCAACTTTTGGCAACTTCATGAAGTTGATGTACTACCAATCTGATACGACGATCATCAGAGTAGTCAAGTGAATCAAACAGCTGTTCAATATCTTCAAGCCAGTTTTCACAGTCAACTGAACTCTCCGTTCCTTTCAAATTTGGCGGTTTGAATGATTGGAACCTCTTCAGTAAGGTCTCCATAGGTGTAATGGTCACATCCATCACCGTAGTAGATGTACTACCTTGTTCCAATCCAGGTATTAACATTGGTTGTTGTACATTGGTCTGTTCTGTCGGAGGGGCAAACGGTGGTTGTCTAGTATTTGGTCAACGAGGAGGCATATCTGATTTTCAAACAGATTAGTGCATAACAAAATATCATATATTGAATTCAATCTCATGCAATAGAATCAATCAGACAGACTCAATCTACCCCGTTCATCTATCTCAGTCCGAGAAACTTAGGCTCTGATACCACCTGTTGTGGGGACTCCGGGTTGCTAATCTCATCTTAAGGGACGAATAAATATTAATCACAATTTTACTCATCTAATTTAAGCAAGAAGAAAGAGATATATATTTTTTTTATATAGGGCGCGGGTGCGCTTAAATGATCGTAAAGTTTTTTTTTTCCAACTTGATCTCCTTGCTATCAAAAGAAGTTTGACGTTGTATAACTCTTCCATTCAACTCAAAATGTATATATAAGAGGCAAACAACATCCAACAAAATCTAAACATGCATTTAAACTTCAACAGGATACATAAAGTCTCAAACATAAACTCTAGAAACATATACATGGTTTCTTGTTTTCGAACATGTTTGACAACCTCATATATTACAAAGCTTTTCCTAAAACCCAAGTCACCACGTGCTAATATTCATCTCGATCTATCATGGTTGTCTCTGACTCGATCCTGCCCCACCTATGCCATGCACACATACAAAACACAGCAATAGCCGGATAACTCCGGTGAGAATATAATTCCCAGTATAAACAACATAACATGCAATATATCATGAACATGCATGCAATGCATGTGGAAGGAATAGGCTATCAAATCTGATATCATAAATCTTGGTTCTTGGGATCCCGGGGAAGAAAATCTCAAACCAACCACCGAATCTCCCAATCGAGGTGGCGTCAAGTATCTCAATCCCCTGACTTTGGTGCAACCATAGTGAGTTTTCTAGCTCTGGAAGTTAATCTACATTCCATGCCACTCAACTATAGCCCTCCAAACGTCATTTGCACTCTAGGCTACCAGTCCTCTGTGCTTTTCAAGGTAGAGTTCAAGATGAATGCAACATAATCTTGATGCATTATTCTAAAATCAATCAAGGAAATACATGCTAATCAAGCAAGTATAAACAAGTGCATCACACAAAATCAGTCAAGTAATCAAACAAGGGCAGTAAACATTCAAGTATGTGGTTTTAGGGTATTCGAGAATCATATCTATCTCGAATGTTCTATCCCATATTGATTGATGTCGATTTATACCTTTCAATATCAATTCTGAAAGTGCTTCAAATCTGAAACATATATCAACAACAACAAGTTCATATCAAAATCTGCTCAACCACATATCAATTACCAAGGGTAGAAATCACTACAATATATCAAGATATCAATCAAATACAATCCATATCACAACCATATCATCCATATAACAGCATAAGGAATTCGAAATCAGCAGCACTATCAAGCTTCTTTTTCAAAGATAGCTCAAAAAAATCATAACTAATTCAAACGCCGAACTTTTCTCGATCCGTCGTGGATATACAATCGTTGTCCACTCAAGAACATATATAAACCATCATAATCTGATTCCATAAGCATCTCTAAATCAAAGCATAGTGGAACATAATAAAACTTACATCGGAACGAAGCCTTCGACGCGAGGATCGCAAATATACGATCGCTTCTAAATTCTGACGATCGGATGATGAAAATAGAAGCTTGTAAAATAACAAATATGGCTGAAATATTCTGAATATACTTCTTCCTCACGTGAACATAGTGGTGGAGAGGTGAAAATTTAGATATATATAAGCCAAATTGCAGTTTAGTCCCTGAAAACTCCCGTAATTGCAATTCAATCCCCGGACAAGTGATTTAAATCAAATTTAAGTCCTAATAATTCAAGAACATTATATTTTAATTCCAACTCGAAATATTATTGAATTAAAATTAACTGATCTCGGATTATTAAATCAAATAATCCCGGGTCTTACATCGCTGGTCAACTCAGAAGTAAACGCAGGAACAGTGCTTGAGAAAAAAAACAGATGTATCCAACGGACTAGTGTTTAGAAGTAAAACAGCTGCGACTAGGTCAACTCAGATGTCAACGCAACTAAGTTGGTCAACTCAGATGTCAATGAATAAGCAAAAGCGACTCAGCAGTGAAATATTTAATACTGTGAAATCTGACCAAAATCTGATGTGTAGAGAAAACACAAAGCTAAATTGAATACTGCCGATTTAAACATGAGATTTAATCAATAACATAGGAAAACTAAATCTGACTAAGAAATTGGTGCTGCAACATCACAAACGACATCTACGATACCAGTTCTGCCTATCAAACCAGATCTAGATTCTTATTCGACTAGTCTCATCTATTACATAGAGTCCAGTTCAGATGTTACCATTCACCAGAAGCAAGAACATTCATGAACATACGTGACTCAAATCTGAATTCCTCAGTATCTTTAAACATCCCTTTTCTTAAAACATACTGGAAAACGTTGGAAGCAGAAAACATAACTTTTGAACCCAATCTTTCTTTTCTTAAACATACATAAATATGAACTTAAACATAACTTTAAACATACAGGCAAGAAGATCCATGAAATTAGAAAAATCAATATATGCTTCAAATGGTGTAGCAAAGGATCATCTTTTTACTTGCCTTAGAACTTGAGCTTTACGACAGTAGTTTGTTCCCGCAGAGTTCCTCCTCCTCAAGCAATCACACGAGCTTCTTTGAAGATATTTGAAAGAACACAAAAGAGTTTTCTATTTGCAAGTGAAAATGAACTTTTCCTTCGTAACAAGTATTTATATGGGAGGTATTAGTGGCAAGCGAGGTGTAATCATCAAGCATGACACAACTTACTTAAATTGAATTTTATTAAAACTTCCCTCTCAATATTAAATTTGCAAATCTACCAAACCCTTTTTAAAAGAAATCATTTTGTCCTCCTTAAAATCATTTAAACAAGTTTCTAAAATCTGCTCGTGCATTGCGCTTGGAGTTTCATCTCCTGGAACTTGCTGCGTCGTACCTCAATTCTGAAATCAATAAAAATCAGCTTATGCTAACATTTAAATTGTCATTTTAACCATTGAAATAAATAAGATGCATATATGTGATCCTATGGATTTTGGGGCGTTACAACTCTACCTTCCTTATTGAAATTTCGTCCTCGAAATTTACTTATCAAACAGATATGGGTAAAGGTTAAGCATATCAGCTTCTGTCTCCCACGTAGCTTCTCGCTCAGATTGATTAGACCATTGTATCTTAACCATAGGAATACTACGGTTTCTTAGCTTTCTAACTTCTCGAAGAAGAATCCTCTCTGGTCTCTCTTCGTAACTTAAATCTGGATCTAACTGGATTGGCTCATGGCTTAGCACATGCGAAGGAAAAATAAATGATCGCCGATTTCAAAACTCAGATCTCTCTCCTATTATCTGCGTAACTCTTCTGCCTGTTTTGAGTAGCTTTCATTCGTTCTCTTATCTTTTTAACAGCTTCTGCTGTTTGCTCTACTACATCTGGTCCTAAACCATCTCTTTCGCCAACTTCATCCCAGTGAAGGGGTGTTCTACATTTGCGACAATAGAGAGCTTCATATGGAGCCATCTAGATAGATGCTTGGAAACTATTATTGTACACAAATTCTACCAATGGTAACTTCAGATCCCAACTCTCTGTAAAATCCACAACACATGCTCTGAGTAAATCTTCTAAAATCTGAATCACCCTTTCTGATTGTCCATCTGTCTGGGGGTGAAAGGCTGTGCTAAAGGTCAGCTTTGTACCCATAGCTCTATGCAAACGTTTCCAGAAAGCTGAGGTAAACTTCGGATCCCTGTCCGATACTATGGAAACTGGAACACCATGCAGCCTCACAATTTCCTTTACATACAAATCTGCATATCTGCTCACATCATATGTTGTTTTAACTAGTAAGAAGTGAGAAGACTTAGTGAGTCTGTCTATTATAACCCAAATAGAGTTATATCCTTGAGCAGTCTTGGGTAGACCAACTACAAAATCCATTGCTATACACTCCCACTTCCATTCTGGAATAGGCAGTGGCTTCAATAATCCTGCTGGTCTTTGGTGTTCAGCTTTCACCAATTGACAAGTCAAACACTCAGAGACAAATCTAGCAATGTCTCGCTTCATTCCTGGCCACCAATACAACTTCTGGAGGTCCTTGTACATCTTAGTACTCCCTGGATGTACTGTATACTGGGCTGTATGGGCCTCTGTCATGAGATCTGATCTCAGGTATCTACTTGAGGCACCCATATTCTGCCATGAAATTTGACTACTCCTTCTGAAAATTAGAGGTTGCTGCCTCTCTCTCTATCTTGCTTAACCCACTTCTGAAGTTGCTCATCTTTGGGTTGTCCCTCTCGAATTTGTTCTATCAGATTTGACCTTATAGAGAGATCTGCCAAATCCATAGTACTACCGCTGGGTACTACTTCTATTCAAGACTTCTCAATATCATATGCCAATGGTCTCTGGACCAAAAGCTGAGCTAAACCAACAGATTTCCTACTCAAGGCATATGCTACCACATTGGATTTTTCCTGGGTGATAACTGATCGTGCAATTGTAATCCTTCACTAGCTCTAGCCATCTCCTCTGCCTCACTATTAAGTTCCTTCCGAGTGAAGAAATACTTGTAGGCTCTTATGAGCTCTAGCCATCTCCTCTGCCTCATATTAAGTTCCTTCCGAGTGAAGAAATACTTGAGGCTCTTATGGTCATTGAATATTTCACACTTCTACCCATAAAGATAATGTCCCCAAATCTTAAGAGCAAAAAGTACAGCTGCTAGCTCTAAGTCATGCGCAAGATAATTCATCTCCCGATCCTTAAGTTGTCTGGAAGCATAGAAAATCACTCTTTGGTCCTGCATCAGTACAGCACCTAAACCCATCTTAGACGCATCTATATAGATGACAAACTTTCCTTGATCAGATGGCATAACTAACACAGGGGCTTCTATCAGTGCTTGCTTCAACTTATCAAAACTGATTTGACATTCTGGGGTCCATTCATACTTAACCAGCTTTCTCGTCAGTGAGGTCAAGGGAACAGCTATCTTATAAAATCCTTGGATAAATCGTCTATAATATCTAGCTAATCCAAAGAAACTCCTTATCTCTGAAACAGATCTTGGTACTGGCCAGTCACGAACAGCTTCTACCTTAGCTTGGTCAACTTCTAATCCATCCTTAGATATAATATGACCTAAGAATGCTACTTTCTCCAACCAGAAATCACACTTGCTGAATTTAGCAAACAACTGCTTATTCTTCAAGACTCGAAGCACGGTCCTCAAATGGTCGACATGCTCAAATCTGGTCTTAGAATACACTAAGATATCATCTATGAACACAACTACAAATTGGTCCAGAAATGGTTGGAAAACTCTATTCATTAAATCCATGAAAGCTGATGGAGCATTCGTAAGTCCAAAAGGCATTACTAAGAACTCATAGTGACCATAACGAGTTCTGAAGGCTTTCTTATAGACATCTGATGCTTTAATCTTTAACTGGTGGTAACCAGACCTCAAATCAATCTTAGAAAAGACTACTGATCCTTTCAACTGGTCAAAAAATCCTCAATTCTAGGAAGGGGATATTTATTCCTAATGGTCAGCTTATTCAGCTCTCTATAATCTATAATAACCTCAGACTTTCATCTTTCTTCTTAACAAAAAGGACAGGGGCTCCCCAGGGGGACGTACTTGGTCTAATAAATCCTTTCGCTAACAGATCTTGTATCTGTTCCTTTAATTCCTTCATCTCTGATGGAGCTAATCGATAAGGTGGTCTACAAACTGGAGCTGCTCCTGGAACTAAGTCAATCGAAATTCCAGTTCTCTGTCTGGTGGTAATCCATGGATATCTTCTGGAAAAATTTTGGGAAATTCGCTCACCGCCTCCACATCTGAAAAGTTGAGGATTACTAATGATTGCTAAGGACGACAAGCTAGCCAAAAATCCTACCCCTCCTTTCCTCAAACATTGTTGAGCCTTGAGAGCTGAAATAATACGGGGAATCCTCCAAACATGATTGGCTTCAAACTTAAATGGATCTCCTCTAGGTGGATTAACCACTACTGTTCGAAGCCTAAAATCTATCACTACTCCATACTTAGTCAACCAGTATACTCCCAAAATTATATCGAAATCCGGCATTGGTAACACAATTAAATCGGCAGTAGTCAAAATGCCCTTGGAGTCTAAGTTCTAAACCTCGAAACAAATCATGGGATACTAACTCTTCTCCCGAAGGTACTGTTACACAAAAGCCTATAGCTACTTGATCACGCTTGATGGGTAACTTATTAGCAAACTTGGCTGCTATAAAAGAATGAGTAGCTTCTGAATCTATCAAAGCCATAGAAGGCAATCCAGCAATCATAATCTTACCCGTGACTACTGTCGAGTCTAGGTTGGCTTGATCAGCTGTCATCACATAGGCTCTGCTGGTCACCAGTTGCCTTGACTTTGGGCAATAGTTCAAATATGCCCTCTCAACCCACATCTGTAGCAGACGTTCTGTCCAAGTCTGAATTGACCAGGATGCATCTTTTGACACTTGGGACACACCGATCTACTGGTAATAGCTGGAACTGCACTAATGGGTTGGATCGGTAGAGGTTTCTGCTCTTGAGTCCTCTGCTGATTCTTATTCTGTTTCTTGAATGGCCTCTGATCCTTCTACTGAAAGGCCTGCCTCTTCTGTTTCCTTTCTTCATCAACATCCTTCCAGTCTCTTTCAATCCGCAGGGCTCTATCCACTGCTTCTCTATCTTGGGCACAGATAGCCCAACGTTCATCTTGAACATAGGCTTTAATCCTTACACAAAATGACTTAACTTCTCTTCTAGGTCGTTATCTATCAAAGGCACAAAGTAACACCCTCTTTCAAATGCCCGCACATATTCCTGTACGGTCATGCTTCCCTGTTTCAGGATCAGATATTCCCTCTTCAGTTCAGACCTCTTGTATGCCGTGAAGTATTGCTCAAAGAATACTTGTTTAAAATCTGCTTAAGTAAGATTCAACAAATCCACAGACAGCTTAGCTCCTTCCCACCTGTCAGGCCTCGTGCTCACAACAGAGTAAAATCACACAAACACAGACGGAAGCTACTAAAAAGCGGGTAAAATTTTCGATTTTGGCCTAATGGTTTAAAACAATATAATTTAAAATAAGACAATACTTAAAGTAATCCAGATTTCAAAACCGACCAAGCAAAGGCTACAACAAACAACAAGGCAGCACAGAAAATGGTATCCCCTGGCTATCAGCCAGCTACAATAGCCTAAGCATCACCCGGGACATCCCACCCGCAGTGATACCAGTGCATATAAATAGTATACATAACTGGGGCACTCTAACCATCTCGTGGAGCACCTCCAGCTGGATTAAATCCACGACCAACTGTAAAACCTGGATTCCCTGAAAACAACACAGACAACAAAACAACCAAGCCCCAGAGGGGCATGGGGTCAAACCCCAGTATGGAGAGCAACTACAAAACAGCAGTAAACAGCAAGAATAAAATGCAGATGCTATGCATGAGACCAGGGACAACAACCGAAGGCTACAACCAAGGAAGGGAGCCAAAGAACTCAATGCACAGCACAACAGAATCTGCAATAGATATGTGTGGCCACGGTGAGTGTAGGACATGTGGGAGCTACCCACTCACCCCTACTCGCCCACCAATACCAGATGCATCAACAGCTCAACATGCCGTTGCCCAACCTATGAACTGTGGTAGTTAACCACTCGGCGCATATGGGCTAACAAATCCCAGCAGGGAGATGAGAGTGCGTAATCACCGCTCGCTCTCGCATCCTGGTAAGAAAACAGAGCAACAACAATGAAGCAATGGCTGCAATAGCTGAAATGAGATGATAATGCATGTATGCAACACTAGCATAACTCATATGCAAAACAGCAACCACAACAGCAAACATACACAACCATCTCACGATATCAGCAACTACAATTCACTCAAGCTATAAACCTGCTGATTCACAAGCTCCAAATCCGTACCTTAATTCTATGCAACGATTACCACAACAAGGGTCCCGAGAAAACTGATATGCAACCTGCTGAACACACAGCGCACAAAACATAAATCCTACAGGACGCAGGCACAGAAATCACGGCTGGGAGTTATACACTACAACCAGCTATTACTCTACCATTCTACTCAACAGGAAGCTCATAACAAATCTCTAAGGTAAGATCTTATCGCTAATTCGAAATGCTACCTGAACAACGAGCACACGGCCGAAGTAAACAACTTCTTGATTTTACTTCCAGCTAACAATAGCCTCCGAGAATGGTATCAATCGAAAGAGCAACTCTCCAGAAGAGCAGCGCCAAGCTCATAACAAATCTCTAAGGTAAGATCTTATCGCTAATTCGAAATGCTACCTGAACAACGAGCACACGGCCGAAGTAAACAACTTCTTGATTTTACTTCCAGCTAACAATAGCCTCCGAGAATGGTATCAATCGAAAGAGCAACTCTCCAGAAGAGCAGCGCCACCAGTCTTTCTCAAAGCAAAGGCGGGAAACGACGGAAATTGTCGGATAAATGCTACGGTGAACAGTGTTCTAGGGTTCGAAGTTAAGAACAACAATCGGGATAAAATATCGCTATGTATGGAAATCTTTTATTCCAGTCGAAGACCAAGTCTTCTAATATATATACGCTTCTCACCAGCTGACAGCAGCAAGAACAACTCCACCGACAAAACCAGTCTACATTGCTGTTAACGCAACCAGCAGTCAACTCTCTCAAATAGCGCTAAACAAAACGGTGTCGCATCAACTTAACCAAACGACGTCGCATAGGACACGTCATCATATCTGTCGACAGCTGATCACCTAAACAGCAGCTGGATAAAATAACGCAACAGATCCTTGCAACTGGTACCAGACACGATACCCAAAACGCTGCGTTTCAACTAAATGCAAACGGCGTCATATAACCCAACAGTTAATCTCTACTAGAGGAAACACACCAGCTGCTGAATTCCCAAAACGACGTAGTTTCACCCAACGGCTGGTCGCTACTAAGAAACGCGTTAACAAAACCAACAGCTGGTTCCTGTTCACCAAAACTTCGTCGCTTCAGGGTTCAATAACATTGTCTGCTGATTCTTGCGACTAAAACACCAACGTCTGAAATCAACGTCAGCGTTGCTGCTGCTTCTCAACACAACGCAACGCCTAAAATGCCAACTGCTGACAGACTTCAGCAAACGCTAAACGACGGCGTATTGATCTCCTGCGACAACTGATACCAGCTTTCACCACAAAACCCGATTTCTAACACAAACACCAAACTTACGGGGATTTCCAGAATTGCTCTAAAACCGATTAGTCCAAGAATTAATCTCTTATTAATTTCAGGTCTCACATTTCTCCCCCACTAAAAAGGATTTCGTCCTCGAAATCACTCAAAAATTCCGAAACACATCACATCAACAGGAAGCCAAAACAGAAATTCGCCTAACACATGGCCAAGAGTTCAAGATAACTGAGCAAACAATTAACAACAACTAGGGAAAATAACAACCAGAAGCTACTAACTACTGTAAATCTAGCACCACAGCTACTCAAACAGATGCGGCCACTCGCGCTGCATCTTTTCTTCCGGATCCCAAGTAGCTTCTTCCCTACCATGTTTGCTCCAGTGCACCATCACCAACGGAATGATTTTGTTCTTCAATTGTTTCTCTTTTCTGCCTAGGATCTGCAAGGGATATTCCTGATAACTCAACGTCTGATCTAGCTCGACCTCGTCAGTTCTCAGCACATGAGACGGATCTGGCTCGTACATTCTCAACATGGAAACATGAAAGACATCATGTAGAGAAGATAATTCCGGAGGCAACAACAGCCTATACGCCAAAGAGGCAATCCTCTCAACAATTCCATACGGTCCGACGTAACGAGGGGCTAACTTTCCCTTGTGTCCAAAGCGCATAACACTGCGAAATGGAGAAACCTTGAGAAATACCTGATCACCAACCTGAAACTCTAGAGGTCGACGCCTCTTATTCGCATAACTGGCTTGGCGATCCTGGGTAGCTTTCATCCGCTGTCGAATTAGATCCACATGATCTTTCATTTGCTGCAAAAAGTCTGGGGCAGATAGCTGCTTCTCCCCCACTTCTTCCCAACATACTGGCGATCTACACTTCCTGCTATACAAAGCCTCAAACGGTGCCATACCAATCGTCACTTGATAGCTGTTATTGTAGGAAAACTCCACCAAAGACAAAGCATCTTGCCAGCTACCACCAAATCCATCACAACAGCTCGTAACATATCCTCCAATGTCTGGATAGTTCGCTCAGATTGGACATCTGTTTGGGGATGATACGCGGTACTCATAGCCAATCTGGTACCTAGAGCTGCTTGCAAACTCTTCCAAAACCTGGATGTAAACCTTGGATCTTGGTCTGAAACGATCGAAACAGGCACATCGTGCAATCTAACCACAAAATCCACGTACGGTTTCGCCATTTTCTTCAAATAAAAGGTCATACCGTAGGGAATAAAATGTGCAAACTTCAACAATCGGTCGATAACCACCCAAATAGCATCGCATCCTCTGCTGGTACGAGGCAGATGCGTCACGAAATCCATCGTTATGTGCTCCCAATTCCATTGGGGTACTTCAAAACTCTGCAACAGACTACCAGGTCTCATCCTCTCGACCTTTACCATCTGACAGTTCAAACAACGAGCGACAAAACCAGCAACGTCGCTCTTCAGGCCAGCCCACCAGAAGTGCGGCTTTAACGCATGGTACATCTTCTGTGCACCAGGATGAACACTGTGTCTACTGCAGTGCGCTTCCCGAAGGATCTCCTCCAAATCAATGAGGTTAGGAACAACCAGCCTGCCACGAAACCTCGAGCAACCATCAGAAGAAACAGAATAATCTTCAAGTTCTCTAGCCCAGACCTTCAACTTCAACTCGTGGATGGAAGGATCAGTCCTTTGAGCCGCTCGAATACTAGAAACAATTTGTGGCTCAACTTGGAAAGAAGAAACCACAACACAATCCTCAGCCGGGTAGAATCTCCAACCAGTAGTATTAAGATGCTCCTGATCCTTAGAGATATAGAACGAAGCAAGCATCTCACTAGTCTTCCTACTCAAAGCATCAGCCACTACGTTCGATTTCCCAGGCTGATACTTGATCTCGCAATCAAAGTCCTTCAGCAGCTCCATCCACCTACGCTGTCTCATGTTACAGTCAGGCTGCAAAAACAGATACTGCAAACTTTTGTGGTCTGAGTACACCACAAATTGCTCGCCATACAGGTAATGACGCCAGATCTTTAACGCAAAGACCATGACTGCTAACTCCAAATCATGGACTAGATAACGAGTCTCATGCGGTTTCAACTGCCGCGAGGCATACGCAATGACTCGACCATTCTGCATCAAAACACAGCCCAATCCATTGAGCGAAGCGTCAGAACAAACAACGAAACCACCTGATCCGGACGGCAGAGCCAACACAGGCACAGTAGTCAGCTTCTCCTTGAGCAATTGGAACGCATTCTCGCATTGCTCAGTCAACACAAACTGCTTGTCCTTCTGAGTCAGTTGAGTCATCGGCTTTGTTATGCTAGAAAATCCTTCAATGAAACGACGGTAATAGCCAGCCAGACCCAAGAAACTGCGAATCTCCGACACATTCCTGGGACGCTCCCAGTTCAAAACGAGCATCAACCTTACTGGGATCCACAGAAATCCCCTCGGCTGAAACTAACATAGACCCAATAACTACGACGCGATCCTTCTGAGTCAGTTGAGTCATCGGCTTTGTTATGCTAGAAAATCCTTCAATGAAACGACGGTAATAGCCAGCCAGACCCAAGAAACTGCGAATCTCCGACACATTCCTGGGACGCTCCCAGTTCAAAACAGCATCAACCTTACTGGGATCCACAGAAATCCCCTCGGCTGAAATAACATGACCCAATAATACGACGCGATCCAGCCAAAACTCGCACTTGGAGAATTT
>KV005661.1:179043-205032 GCA_001598015.1 Dorcoceras hygrometricum
CGTAAACTACCGCAATCTACCGAGAAGAGCCGGATTATTGTAATACCGGTTGGAGCCAGGCACAAGTGCCAGCGAGGTAACATGCTAAAACGCCCTATGTATGACGATTACTGTAATTGTCTGATTTTTCGTATTGATCGCCTCCCGGCACCTGTTTCTTGTTCTTCCGCTGCCTAGCCGGGGGGCGGATCCGGATCCCCAACAGAACAGACATCGAGCCTTGCTCCAGATGATCAAACTCCCTCTCACGGGCATTCACATAAGACTCAGGAACATACTCCTGCCTAAAAGTCTCGCAAAAGCTGTCCCAAGTAATCCCAACGCCAGTCTCCAACAAAGTACTATAAGAACCTCGCCACCAGCGCTCTGCACCCTTTCTAAGCTGAAGGGTCACCAAACTCAAACGAAGCTCGTCGTCATACTGGACAAGATCGAAAAGACCAGTGATGTTTCGAAGCCACTAATCTGCATCCTCGCTCGACTTGTCGCCATTGAAAACCTGAGGATTCATCCTCTGAAGCCTCGCTATCACAACGTCCATCCTCTCTACAGTCGTAGGCAAAACCTCAACCTCCTCCTCCTCATCACGGCTACTACGAGTAGGAATAGGAGCACTACGCAGATCTTCATTCTGTCGCTCCGACTCCTGAAACTACCCCCTACCTCTAGCTCTATGTCTAGGCGGCATCTACGAAGGCACTAAACAGGATAAGGCAACAGAGAACAGATACAACATAGATATCACAACAATATGCAGCACATAATCACATAGGTCAAGCACATGCAACACACGACACTGTGCCTAGACTCAAGTGAGATCAAAGAAATCGAGCTTATCCCAGCTTAAGCTCTGATACCAAAAATGTCAGGCCTCGTGCTCACAACAGAGTAAAATCACACAAACACAAACGGAAGCTACTAAAAAGAGGGTAAAATTTTTGCTTTTGGCCTTACGGTTTAAAACAATATAATTTAAAATACGACAATACTTAAAGTAATCCAGATTTAAAAACCAACCAAGCAAAGGCTACAACAAACAACAAGGCGGCACAGAAAATGGTATCCCCTGGCTATCAGCCAGCTACAATAGCCTAAGAATCACCTGGGACATCCCACCCGCGGTGATACCAGTGCATATAAATAGTATACATAACTGGGACACTCTAACAACCTCCTGGGGCACCTCCACCTGGATTAAATCCACGACCAGCTGTAAAACCTAGATTCCCTAAAAACAACACAGACAACAAAACAACCAAGCCCCAGAGGGACATGGGGTCAAACCCCAGTACGGAGAGCAACTACAAAACAGCAGTAAACAGCAAGAATAAAATGCAGATGCTATGCATGAGACCAGGGACAACAGCCGAAGGCTACAACCAAGGAAGGGAGCCAAAGAACTCAATGCACAGCTCAACAGAATCTGCAATAGATATGTGTGGCCACGGTGAGTGTAGGACATGTGGGAGCTACCCACTCACCCCTACTCGCCCACCAATACCATATGCATCAACAGCTCAACCTGCCGTTGCCCAACCTATGAACTGTGGTAGTTAACCACTCGGAGCATAGGGGCTAACAAATCCCAGCAAGGGAGATGAGAGTGCGGAATCACCGCTCGCCCTCGCATCCTGGTAAAAAAATAGAGCAACAACAACGAAGCAATGGCTGCAATAGCTGAAATGAGATGATAATGCATGTATGCAACACTAGCATAACTCATATGCAAAACAGCAACCACAACAGCAAACATACACAGCCATCTCACGATATCAGCAACTACAATTCACTCAAGCTATAAACCTGCTGATTCACAAGCTCCAAATCCGTACCTTAATTCTGTGCAACGATTACCGCAACAAGGATCCTGAGAAATCTGATACGCAACCTGCTGAACACACAGCGCACAAAACATAAATCCTACGGTACGCAGGCACAGAAATAACGGCTGGGAGTTATACACTATAACCAGCTATTACTCTACCATTATACTCAACAGGAAGCTCATAACAAAGCTCTAAGGTAAGATCTTATCGCTAATTCGAAAGGCTACCTGAACAACGAGCACACGGCCGAAGTAAACAACTTCGTGATCTTACTTCCAGCTAACAATAGCCTCCAAGAATGGTATCAATCGAAAGAGAAACTCTCTAGAAGAGCAGCACCACCAGTCTTGCTCAAAGCAAAGGCTGGAAACGACGGAAATTGTCGGAGAAATGCTATGGTGAACAGTGTTCTAGGGTTCGAAGCGAAGAACAACAATCGGGAGAAAATATCGCTAAGTATGGAAATCTTTTATTCCAGTCGAAGACCAAGTCTTATAATATATATACGCTTCTCACCAGCTGACAGCAGCAAGAACAACTCCATCGACAAAACCAGTCGACATTGCTGTTAACGCAACCAGCAGTCAACTCTCTCAAACAGCGCTAAACAAAACGGTGTCGCATCAACTTAACCAAACGAAGTCTCATAGGACACGTCATCATATCTGTCGACAGTTGATCACCTAAACCAGCAGCTGGATAAAATAACGCAACAGATCTTTGCAACTGGTACCAGACGCGATACCCAAAACGCTGTGTTTCAACTAAATGCAAACGACGTCTCATAACCCAACAGCTGATCGCTACTAGAGGAAACACACCAACTGCTGAATTCCCAAAACGACGTAGTTTCACCCAACGGCTGGTCGCTACTAAGAAACGCGCTAACAAAACCAACAGCTGGTTCCTGTTCACCAAAACGTCGTCGCTTCAGGGTTCAATAACGTTGTCTGCTGATTCTTACGACTAAAACTCCAACGTCTCAAATCCACGTCAGCGTTGCTGCTGCTTCTCAACACAACGCAACGCCTAAAATGCCAACTGCTGACAGACTTCACCAAACGCTAAACGACGGCGTATTGATCTCATGCGACAACTGATACCAGCTTTCACCACAAAACCCGATTTCTAACACAAACACCAAAATTACGGGGATTTCCAGAATTGCTCTAAAACCGATTAGTCCAACAATTAATCTCTTATTAATTTCAGGTCTCACACCGCCAAATCATGGCGTCGTCTCTTAGCATGTAGATAGCACACCTAGGCCTATCTAAATCTGGCATCTATAGGTACTCAAAGATAACCTCCATCGATTTGATCCAGCTTTCTGCAACTAATGGATCCGTTGTACCACCAAACTCCTTCGGCTTCTGTCTTCTGAACTTTTCTTGGGGATCATCATGGCTTTGTCCTATACTGCTATAAGATTGGCCATTACCCCTGCCGGTTTGCTCTTCCAGCAGTCTTAGGAGTTGAGAGATACTAGCATTACTGTCAGGACTGGTTCCTCTAAGGGATTACCTCTTCTACCTCTTCCTTTTCCTGACATCTTACAATCTATATCCCGTAATTCACCACATATAATTATCAGAACATGCTAAAAATTTAAAGACAATGCTCTGAAAAATAAACTCACAGCTTTTGAGAAACGGTCGATGAAATCTGATCCAACTGACAGTGCATGTGTTTATCTCAGGAACATTTCTCTTATTCCATGTTGTGAGCACCCGAACCCACGGGGTCACGAATTTGGGGCGAAATAGAATTTTGAAATAAAAATAAGGGCAAAACGGAAATTTGTTATAAGTTGTACTTCTTATAACTTAGAAAAATTTCGAAACACAAACACCAAACTGACACAAAAACGTTCGGAGCCAAGTACTGAAATTTTGCGGAAACAGATTTCATATATATACTGCAATTGAGATATTACAACATCTGAAATTCTATATGAATTTACTACTGTTGCAATTGATCTAATACAGATGTCTACGATAAAAGACAACGACAGCTAAGACACGGAAAACACTGTCCATAGATAAACACTTCACCACCCAGTTGTCTCAGCTTCCACCTTCCGCTTGTCCCTTAACTGTCTCACCTGCATAATTTTAAAAACTAATGAGCCTAGGGGCTCAGCAAGTAAAATATGAGTAATAACAAAGTCATTTAACGCAGGCAGACATCTGAACATTTACATACCTGAGTTTAAAGGAACATCATATGAACATAAACATTCTTTCGTAAGCTTCTTTAAACTTTCTTTCTTGAACTTTCTTTCGTAACTTGGATGCGGGGACAATAACCCAGATCCCTTCATTTAATTTCGTAAACTTTATGATTTATGGCTTAGAAGCTCTCCTTAGGTCCAATGTGCACTTGATCAAATGACTTCTGATATCAGTTCTTAGCATATAGCTCGTTGTGAAGGGTATACAGATCCGTCAATCCGTAATCCTGATCCTTCCTATTTGAAAGGGCACACTGGTTCATCAGCCAGGCACTCACCCTTCCTTATGACCGTCTGTTATCTATGCCATAAAATCTTTAAAATAAACTTTTGTTTCTTTAAACTACTTATCCTTTGAAATCTTCTTTGAAATTTCCATTAAAAATCATGAGGGTTTACTTCTTTTAAAACTCGCTTCCCATTTTAAAACTTTACTGAGTATCAGATTTGACTACAGGAAAATGATCGCTGAAATACGAACAGATTTCTCTAAAAGAAACTGTACTGGAAAGCAAAACAGATTTTTACTGTGAAAACAGATTTCTCATTTGGAGCATAACGCTGAACAGATGTGACAACAAGGAACAGTACTGTTAGCGTGAAACAGATCTAACTGGGGAAATACATTGCTAACAATGAAACAGATGTCGCTGGTCAACTCAGATGTCAACGTAGGAACAGTTCTTGGAAAAGAAACAGATGTATCCAACGGAATAGTGTTTAGAAGTAAAACAGCTACGACTAGGTCAACTCAGATGTTAACGCAACTAAGTTAGTAAACTCAGATGTCAATGAATAAGCATAAGAGACTCAGCAGTGAAATATTTAATAATGTGAAATCTGACCAAAATCTGATGTGTAGCGAAAACATAAAGATGAATTGAATACTGCTGATTTAAACATGAGATTTAATCACTAACATAGGAAAACAAAATCTGACTAAGAACTTGGTGCTGCAACATCACAAACGACATCTACGATACCAGTTCTGCCTATCAAACCAGACTAAGATTCTGATTCGACTAGCCTCACCGATTACATAGAGTCCAGTTCAGATATTACCATTCACCAGAAGCAAGAACATTCATGAACATACGTGACTCAAATCTGAATTTCTCAGTATCTTTAAACATCTCTTTTCTTAAAACGTACTGGAAGACGTTGGAAGCAGAAACATAACTTTTGAACCCAATCCTTCTTTTCTTAAACATACGTAAATATGAACTTAAACATAACTTTAAACATACAGGCAAGCAGATCCATGAAATGAGAAAAATCAATATATGCTTCAAATGGTGTAGCAAATGATCAAATTTTTACTTGCCTTAGAACTTGATCTTTACGACAACAGTTTGTTCCCACAGAGTTCCTCCTCCTCAAGCAATCACACGAGCTTCTTTGAAGATATTTGAAAGAAAACAAAAGAGTTTTCTATTTGCAAGTGAAAATGAACTTTTCCTTCGAAACAAGTATTTATATGGGAGGGATTAGTGGCAAGTGAGGTGTAATCATCAAGCATGACACACCTTACTTAAAGTTATTAATTTTAGTAAAATTTCTCTCTCAATATTAAATTGGAAAAATCTACCAAACCCTTTTAAAATAAATCATTTTGTCCTCCAAAAAATCATTTAAACAAGTTCTAAAATCTGCTCGTGCATTGCGCTTGGAGTGTCATCTGCTGGAACTTGCTGCGTTGTACCTCGATTCTGAAATCAATAAAAATCAGCTTATGCTAACATTTAAATTGTCATTTTAACCATTGAAATAAATAAGATTCATATATGTGATCCTATGGATTTTGGGGCGTTACAAGTTTAATTAAGAAAAGGAAAGAAAAAGACAGGCTTGCCCCTCTAATTAATTAAAAAGATATGAAAAACTCATAATTTGGATTTAAATATTAAGGATTTTCGAAATCAAGGCCTCATCATATTTTAAAATACCTTAAAACTCAATAAAACAACACGTATAGGCGAAAAACGGGTTCCCCTACAAATTAATTATAAAAACTCAAAATTTCAGAAATTGCTGCTTAAAATAAAATAATTTCATTCTTAAAAATCCAATAACTTAAAAATCTCAAATTATTTTCATTCCGGTCAGTCCTAATCTCGTCCACGCGTCTGTAACTCAAACAGGCTGAAAATAAACACATGCATACCATGCAACATAAAATCATAAATAAATCAAATAAGATGGCATGTAATCATCTAAAAATACTTTCCCCCTAATTATGCACTCATTTCTACGTATCAGGAATTCCTAGGCGTTACACCTATATTTTAAAATTTAGGAGGCTATATATTATGAAAATTTAAGATTTTAAATCCAATGTTTAGAGTTTGATTCAATATTTTAAATTAGTGAAGGGTTAGTATTGGAAAAGTCTATTATTTTCCTAATTAAATCATTTAGAGGGGTTCTTTGGAACTTCATTCATTTTCACCCCAACCCTAAATTCTTGTAACCCTAGCCTCCACCTCCCTCCTCCTCACTCTCACGCCACTCCCCTCTCCCCTTGCACGAAATTCTTCAAGTTTTTGGTGTGATTCACGATGGTTTGTCCCGATCTCGTGTCCTCCGCTTCGATAACACGTATCTCTTACATATTCTTCAATCACGGAATGTTGTATCCCTCCTTTTCTCACCATTTAGCCACATTATACTTTTTTAACGAATAAGTGCATGAATTGTATGTGATTTGAATTGATCTTTGCATCAAGTTTGAGATCCATGCATGTTTCATCATTTTCACGTGTTTGATTCGTTTCTCATCTTGCATTGGTTATGGACGGTTCAAGGGGTTTTTGCTCCGTTCATGGTGGTCCTAGAGTGGTATAGTAGTGGTCCATGGTGTGATTCACGATCGGTTTGTCCCGATCTCGTGTCCTCCGCTTCGATAACACGTATCTCTTACATATTCTTCAATCACGGAATGTTGTATCCCTCCTTTTCTCACCATTTAGCCACATTATACTTTTTTAACGAATAAGTGCATGAATTGTATGTGATTTGAATTGATCTTTGCATCAAGTTTGAGATCCATGCATGTTTCATCATTTTCACGTGTTTGATTCGTTTCTCATCTTGCATTGGTTATGGACGGTTCAAGGGGTTTTTGCTCCGTTCATGGTGGTCCTAGAGTGGTATAGTAGTGGTCCATGGTTGTGGGAAGATGATTTGTTCATGGGAGAACCAAGGCCGCTTGTGCGACCCATGCAGCATGTGTCGTCCCCTTTTTGCACGCTTCGTTCGGGTCGTGCGAGCCACGTCGTGAGCCACGGTTGGTACAGTAGGGCCGGTTCGACCTGGGGGTGGTCCAGTCGGAGCAGGGCGACCGTAGAGAAGAAGATGGGCGGCGTCGTGTGTGTGTGTGATGGGCGCTAGGGTTGTGCGTGTTGCATGGGCCGGCCGGTTCGGCTGGATCGATTTGATGAGTTCGGTCGGACCGAGTCAGTCAGTAAGGATCGGGTCAAAATTTTTAAGTTTGGTCCGTCATATTTTATTTCTGGACCGGGTATTTTTATTTTAAAGTTTTAGGTCCAATTTTAAGGGTATTGGGTTAAACATTTTAAAGTCAAATTTTTAGTCAAACTTTTAATTATTTTATGGAGCTAGTATTTTCTATTAAGTTTTAAAGTCAAATTTTTTGTCAATGGGACTTTTACTTGGTCAAATTTTTAATGCTTGATTTCAAAGTAAAGGAGTGAGTATTTTATAAACTTTTTAAAGTTCAATTTTACAGTTATGGGCCAAGTCATGTTTAGGGTTAGTTGTCATTTTAAAGTTAAGTCAAGGCTTTTGGGCTTAGAATTAGTGGGTCTGACACCTGAACCAGTCCTTGACCTGAGTAGAAAATATAGAAGCCCGTGAATATATATTTAACTACATATGTAGTATTTCATGTATACGAATATGATCATGTTTTAAATGAGAGAAGTAAATATATATTGATGGGCTAAGCCTTTTAAATTGCATGTTTTATGAAATGCACGCATCATGAAAGTTTTATGAAATGTTAAGGCATGAAAGAAAAGAAAAATATTTTCTGAGGGATTGAAGTGATGTGTGGCAAGTTTACGATGGGAGGAATCGGGATACCGGGCCCGATGAACCCATGTTCATGTATTACGAGCTTATGGACCACGTGTTCACGACATGTTGAAGTGGCAGCATAGAGGTGTGAGGGACCCCGAGCTAAGGTCGGGTGCATCGCATCGCCATGTACGATGGTTCTTAGATTGATCAATCGCTTATGTTATGGCTCACACTTCATGGATACGACTCATATGCCCTTTTACATTATGTTATGCTATGTCATTCCTTATAATGTATGCTATATGATGACGATATGTTACGACTGCCTTATGAATCATGTTTTACAATCATTCATGCACGCATGTTTTAAAGTTATGTTCCTTTGCATATGTGCTTGCATGTGGTTTTATTATACGTACTTTGTTATTATTCAGATAAAGCATGCTGGGCTTTTAGACTCACTAGGTTTAAATGGTGCAGGTGATGACTCTGTGGATTTTATGACGATCGACGGTGAGGATCTCTGAGCGTCCATTGCAGCTGTATCACGTGACCACTCCAACGTCTTCATTTTATGTTATGAAACATTTTCAGTTATTTTATCAGTCATGTTTAGTTTCCGCAACTTTTACGTACTCTGATTTTAAGGCGTATAGATGATTTAATATTTTTTAAAATATTTATTTATGTTTTAAGGTAATGTTGAGAATATGTTTTGAAGGGACGAGCCATACTTTTTACGTTGTTTATTCTGCACTTTATTAAAAAAAATTTAGAGTACAGTTCGTCTCAAGCTGTAAGCTGTTCTCTTCACCCAGAGATGTTTTACACCCGTAAGCTGTTTTATTCACCCAGAGCTATTTTACAACCGTAAGCTATTTTCTTCACTCAGAGTTGTTATTACGCCCGTGATTTATTTTCTATCCTGAGCTGATTTTAGAATTTCTTCAGTATTGTTACGTCGTACACCCAACAATATTTTCAAATAATAACAGAGTTTTTATTAAAACAACGAACCGCTTCTGTGCGATCAGTTAGCAATGTTTTACAGTTAAATGGCATGGTTACGAAGGAGAGATGATAGAAGTTTCCCTACCATAGTTCTTAAAGTTTAAGGAAAATGATTTCAAGGTTTCATGACTTGTGGCGAAGATAACAAAAGGTCAGCAAAGGAAGGGTTAGGACGCTGGCTGACGAATCAGTGTGCCATTTCAATCAGGAAGGACCAGGATTATGGTTGAAAGACCTATATATCCCCCCTTCACATAGTAAAATTTGGGATTTAGTCCCCATAGACCTTATATCAGATGAACTTGTTCAAGCGACCCGACCTAAGGATAGCTTCTACGCCTCATATTATACCGAAAAGTTTAATGGGTTATTTTTTAACCGTAGATTCAAGAAAGTTTATGTTTAATGTTTATTTCCTTAACGTTAATTACTATGTTAAGTTTGTGTGGAGTTTGCTATTACCAGATTTACCTATGGAGCCCCTAGGCTCACTAGCTTTCATGGTTGCAGGTGAGGAGTCTTGAGAGCCAGACGACGCGAGCTGAAAACAGATTGGGGATGTCTGTTTCTCGAAATACCTAATTTCCTAGCTGCTACAGGTCGCATCCTTCTGTGAACCTATTTGTAACAGACCATTTCAGTTCTTGATGTTCCTAAACTGATTTTGAACTATTTGTAAAAAAATATTTCTATGTTGGTAATCGTATTTCAATTTATTTCGTTCTGTGATGTTACAACACGTAATTGTTCTGCGAACTATTGTCTAGCTCGCTTGCGAACTGGTTTCATTGACCAGCCCGCCTGTGATATGATTTCATCGATCAGTCGGCTCGCGATCTGATTAATTTCCTGAATCATCATGCTCGCGTGCTACTTCACTCCGAGCTGATCCAGCTTAGGTCTATTCTAGACCAATACCGTAACTTCAAATTTAATCCTTTGTTTCTTATATTCAAACAATCAACCCCGAATCGTATGTCTTATTCGAAACTTCAAAAATAAATTTTTTTGTTACGTTTTTCCCTCGTACTTTAGAGATTATTTTGTAAATCGGTGAACTAGGGCGCCACATATTCAACTCAGTTCTCCATAGTTTGAGTTATGTGTGTGTGAGAAATGTAATATGATGTAGTTCATTCTCTCAGAATGCTCACACACTATAGTCTTCTTCGTGAACTTCAGGACAGCTCGATGATATCTGTTTGTGGTGCACAACTTGATATTCTGTTATGGTCTGAACTTGCACTATGTGCAAAACCACATATCTTGAGAGTCTCTGACCCTCTCGTTCCGAATCTTCATCAGTCTAGCTTGTACTTATAACCACTTGGCATGGTGCGAGAGGAATAAACTCAAGACAAATATTAAAGTTAAGAAGGGTAGATTGTATAAATTTGTAACATGTAATCCTTTTCCGATTAACATAATTGATCGAAAGAATATGAAGTTGATTATCAAGGAGCAATTGGATCTTGGTAGAATTTCTCCGAGTACAAATCAAGGAGAAGATATGCAAATGATTATCAAGGATATGCAAAAATGGAATTTCTTGGAGCATAAATCAATGACTAGAGAATAATTCTACAAATCATACAATATGGAATATTTACAGAATTTTCCAGAAAACCTATAGATATGAAACAAATTCAATATTTTTTAAGGAGTTGTTAATTTTGTTGGGATGTTTATCAATAATCTAGCAAAATACAGAAAAGTGTTCAGTCCATTATTAAAAGAAAGATGCAAGAGTTTTATGGACAAAACAACACTAAAAGTCTTGGCCATTTAAAAGGATTGCAAAACTCTTCCAAAAAGGGCTATTCACCAAGATAAGGATGACCTGGTGTTATAATTGATGCCAGTGTGTTGGAATATATTATGAGTTTTTTTGTTGAAGACAGAAATCATTTTAGAGGCTATTTGGATCAGATCAAGCATAGGAAATGCAACAAACCATATCTCGCTAAGTAAAGAAACTTAGCCTACAAGATCAGTTCATATTAGATGACACTAAGGACAACTTAGTTCGGACCAGTTCAGAAGGGAAATCAGATCAGAGTTGGGTGGAGCTTCATGAACAGATTGATATTGATCATATCAAGTTCCACCAAGTTTCTTCAATCCCTGGAGCAGATCAGAGCGGAGCTTCATAGCAGTTCAAGAGCAGAACAAAGCAGTTGGAGCTTTGCAGACCACATTAGGGTGAGATCAGATTAGGAGAAGAGTTGTATAGTGTAGTCTTCAAGGTAATGACTTGAAGAATGTGATGTAACAGATATGCTTTTTTCAGCATAATATCTGAAGTGTAAGAGTCCAGCCGTAAACAAGACTTGTTACTTCGGGGAAACACTTAATGAAGTAGTATGGATCAAAGGATAATCTATAAATGCTCATTAAATGTATGGACTATGATTCAAGTATGTGCCTACTAGATACATTTATTATCGTTTGAATATTGAGGAGTATTAAAGGAAGATCAAGTGCAGATGTTATGGATGACGATTTCTATAATTTTCGCAATCTGATCAACTGCACTTGCAAATTCAAATTAGAAGATTTTTGTTCTTTGTGTTTTATTTTTAATCTTCTGTAAAAGTATTTCAGCCGAGTGCTGAATACTATTGGCTTTGTATCAAAACATATCATTATATAAAAAGCCTTTTATCAAAATCTTATTAGCATGTGAGCTGAATTAGAGTTTCTACAGCGTGTGTGCCGTTTGTCGAGTGATACTAGGAGTTCAGATAGGATGTCGCCTGACTAAGTTGATTAGTGTGAGACCCAAAAGATTAGTGAGTAATTAGTCTAAATAATTGGGTTTAGCATAGACCGGATCAGGTGTAAGCTGATCTGGGACGGGCCAACCCCGAGCTGGTATGCTTTAGGGAGCGCAAACTAGTCTGTGTGGATGGAACAGATCTGAGCTGTTACGTGTCTTAGAACGTTGAGCAAGTCTTCCAGTTGTGAACTGGTCTGTGCGTGAATCAATTCTGGGTTAGTCTTCGTAGAACGGTCCGAGTTGGATGGTTGGATGCTTGTTAATTGTTGTCGCAACTCTGGGCACTTTTAACGAGATATCTTAAGTGGGTAGCGAAGAGATGTCGTTTTGGAGAAACCAGCTAAGATGGGCGCAATTTGGTAGTACTGTGCGGATCGGCCCGGTTCGTGGTTTTAGTATAGACCGGCACGGTTCGTGAGTTTTTAGCTTAGGAGAGAGCTAGAAGTGTGAGAGCTGGTATTGCGTGATCTGGTTTTCTCGAGCTAAGGTGCGGTGCGACGTTGTTTAGGTGACGTCAGCTTAGATGCCAGCTGGATGGTACGTGTGAGCTGGCCAAGGCGTGATCTGTTGCTACTATGTATGTGTGATCTGTTCTGGTAGCACGAACTGGATGACGTATACCAGTTTGGACCCTGAGCTGTTAGTGGCTACTGTTCACTAGATCGTAGGAGACTTAAGCTATATATATATATATAGTCGTGCGTACGCCATTCTTTCCTACACTTAGAAATATTTCCTCTTGAGAGCTCGACATCTCAGCCCGTCTTAGAACCTAGCTACTGTTCATCGTAACATATTTCCTCCGATTCCCGATGGTAGACGACGTAGCTTTGAGCAAGGTTGGTAGCGGTGAGTTCTCCTGTCCAACACGCTTCTTCCTACACCTCTTTGAAGGATTCGGTGGACTGGAAGAGTGAAAACGCGAAGGAGCTATAGTGTGCTATCGGTTCGTATTCCGATCGATTGGGTTTTTCATTCAGGTAGTGATTTCGAGTAAGTGTTAGATCCTCCCTTATGCTTCGTTTAGAGCTATATACCATGTTTAATGGGTAGGATAGAACTGGGTTGAGCTAGTGGCTTCCAATACGATATTCTGTGCTTACTTTCCCTGAGCTGATTATTGTGTTTGACTAAGCAGGTTTCAGATCTGAGTTGTTCGGAACTCTCGTTGTGGTACTTATAGCACAGAAGCTAAGGTAATGATTTGAGCTTGTATTACAGCTTTGAGATAATCTTGGATATATTTGTATGCTTGCCGGTATGTGTGTAGTGTGTATGCTATCGTTTTGTGTTGCTTGCTGCTGTTCTGTGCTGGTTATTGCAAGCTATTGTTGTGCATACAGCATTTTCCCTATTGAGCACATATCTTGTTAGCCGTCTGTTGTTGTGCTAACCCATGTGTATCAGGATGCTTCTTTAGAGGACGATCGGCAATACCGTGCTCCTCATCTTCCTGCTGATCTAGTTGCTAGCCGCTATGAGAAGAGTGGATAGCTACCACGCTCTCATGAGCTTTGGCAACAACAGGTTGAGTAATTGATTTTATGCTCTGGTACAGTGTGTTCAGACGAGTGGATAGCTACCACGCTCTCATACACCTCGTGGTCACTTCTCTCTTTCGACCTGTGTAAGCTGTTGGGTTTTTCTTGAGCTCCTTTGGCTTCCTATTTCGATTGTAGCCTACTGCCTTGCATTCTGCTGTCCGCATGCATAGCACATTCATTTATATCTGTTGCTGTCTAATTGCTGTTTTGAGTTGCTCTCCGTACTGGGGTTTGACCCCGTTCCTATGGGGCTATTTGGTTTTTTATGTGCCATTCATGTTTTCCAGGTTATTCAGCTGGCCGTGGAGGTGAGTCAGCTAGTGATGTCGCCAGAGGTTGATTAGAGTGTCCCAGATATATGTATATCTATATATGTATTATTATTGTCGCCGGGGAATTCCCCGTGCTACCGTTGTAAACATATTTTGTTTCTATTGACTTTGTATGCTAATATTTTTTGTATTTTGTAGCTGTAGTGTGCAGCTTTGTGATTGTTGTAAAACCAATATTTTGAGTATAAGTGTATTTTGAAATTATGTTTTCTAATTCAGGCCAAAACGAAATATTTTAGCCACTATTTAATGCTTTCGCAGTTGTGTTTGCGTGTTTAATCTCTGTTTTGTGCATCGGGCCTGAGATTTTTGCTATCTGAGCTTAAATTGGGATAAGCTCAAATAATTTTGATCACACTTGATTCTAGGCATTGTTGCGTGTGCTTGAGTATGTGTTATATTTGTTGTGTGATCTTATCATCTTACTAATTTCTTAGATGCCACATAGACGTAGGGGTAGAGCTAGAAGGCAGATCCCGATAGAATCTGAGGCTCATAACGATGAGGGCGAGTGCAGTATTCCCGTTCGTAGGCGCGGGAGACAGGTCGATGACGAGGTGGATATGTTTGCAGCCCGTGTAGACGAAATGGAACTGATTATGGCGAGGTTTCAGCAGATGAATCCTCAAACGTTCAATGGTGAGAGTCTAGTTCCGATGCTCAGTCCTGGTTGCAACACGTCACTGGGCTGTTTGATCGAGTGCGGTATGACGATGAGCGTAGGCTGAGTTTAGCTACCTTCCAACTAAGGAAGAATACAGAGCGCTGGTGGAGAGATGCTTCACGGGCTCTTGAGGAGACTGGAGTGGGGATAATTTGGAACAGGTTTTGTACTGCTTTTCGTCAGGAGTACATTCCATAGTCCTATGTTAACGCCAGGGAATGCGAGTTTGATAACTTGGTGCAGGGAACCATGTCTGCGGGGGAGTATGCTAGAAAGTTTTCTTCTCTTCTTGCCTATGTTCCTCATGTGTCTGTCCGTGAGATGGCAAGAGAAACAGATCTTGGAAGGGCTGAGCGAGATCTTTATTCCTTGGTGTTGGCAAGTTCACCTACTAGCTATAAGGATGCGGTGGACAAGGCTATGGATATCGAGGAGGGGTTGCGGAACCGTAGATCTTGGGTTCAACCGCAAGCTGCTCAAGGTACACATCCCAATGTTCAAGGGGCGCAACATCCCCAACCTTCTCAGTCATTCCAGCAGCCCCAACAGTCATCACAACAATTTGGACGTCACAAGTTCAAGCCCCGTGGTCATCAGTTTAAGAAGAAGTCAGGTTCCAGTTCTTTCTATTCAGGTAGTTCGAGCAGCAGCATCAGCCCGAGGGATAAAGTTTGTGGTCAAGGTGGAGGTAAACACCCTTCGATGCAGTGTGTAGGGTTTCAGGTTTTTTGCAATCTTTGTGGGCAGTACGGGAATTTTGCGAGAGTATGTCCTTTGGTTTGATCTCAGCATACCGCTGCCCCACCGTAGAGCCGTTCTGGCGGGTCATCTCGAGGTCGTCCTTTCCCTGTTCAGCAGGATGGGGGAAACTCAGCACAGGTCGTTTCAACAGCCTGGTCCTTCGCGTTTTGGACAGTCTTCCAACCCCATTTCTCAGGGCCTCAGCAGGCCCAAGTTAATGCCATGACAAGGGATCAAGCAGAGGGCGCGCCTGGAAGAGTGATTTCAGGTACCTGTATTGTTTTTGACTTTCCAGCACGTGTGTTTTTTGATACTGGAGCATCACATTCAATTATAGCTGATGCATTTGTTGTTGAGCATGATTTGCATACCACTCTTTTACGTGATGTTGTTTCTGTTACGACTCCTACCGGCACGAGCCCGTGCACCCAATAGATTGTGTCGAGTGGCATACTTAGGTTTTGTGAGAATGTGCTGATAGCCAATTTGATTCGGTTAGTGATGTGGGATTTCGATTGTATAGTGGGAATGGACGTGTTGTCTAGTTTTGGGGCCACCATGGATTGTTTCCATGGCGTTGTGCGCTTTCGGCCCCAGTCTGGCGAGAAGTGGAATATCTACGGCCATGATTCCCAATCTAAGATTCTGTTGATCTCTTCTATGGAGATTTTTGGCCTACTGTCGTTGGAGAATGTAGGATTTATGATTTATGCTTTAGACGCATCCTCGAATTCGTCTATGGAGCTTAGTGACATTCCGATCGTTCGTGATTTCCCTGATGCGTTTCTCGAGGAAATTCCTGGTTTTCCTCCGAGGAGAGAGATTGATTTCAGCATTGTGTTGGTACCTGATACAACTCATATTTCATGAACCCCGTATCGTCTAGCACCAGTCGAGTTGAGAGAGCTGAACGTGCAGCTTAGTGATCTGTTGGAGAAAGGCTTTATTCGGCCAAGAATGTCACTGTGGGGATCTCCTATTTTGTTTGTGAAGAAGAAAGATGTTTCGATGAGGATTTGCATTGACTTTCGGCAACTGAAGAAAGCTACTGTGAAGAATAAGTACCCTTTACCGAGAATCGATGATTTGTTTGATCAACTTCAAGGTTCAGCCGTGTATTCTAAGATCGATCGGCGTTCAGGGTATCATCAGTTACCAATTCGAGAGGGAGATGTTGCGAAAACTGCGTTTAGAACGAGGTACGAGCATTACGAGTTCTTGGTTATGCTGTTTGGTCTGACTAATGCCCCGGCAGTTTTTATGGACTTAATGAACCGAGTCTTTAGAGAGTTCATCGATCAGTTCGTGATTGTTTTCATCGATGACATATTAGTTTATTCCAAGACTCTCATGCAGAATAAAGAGCACTTGAGGCTGGTCCTCCAAACACTTCGAGACTCGCAGTTGTACGCCAAGTTTTCTAAATGTGAGTTTTGGTTGGATAAAGTGGTGTTTCTGGGTAATGTCATTTCGGCTGGAGGGTTAGTTGTTGATCCCAGTAAGGTAGAGGCTGTTGTGAACTGGGAACGTCCCAAGAACGTCTCAGAGATTCGTAGCTTTTTGGGATTGACTAGCTATTATCGACGCTTCATTGAGGGATTCTCTAGTATAGCTAAGCCTATGACACAGCTGACTCAGAAGGATAAGAGATTTGTTTGGAATGAGGAATGCGAGAACAGCTTTCAACTGCTCAAAGAGAAGCTAACTACAGCGCCGGTGTTAGCTTACCTTCAGGTTCAGGAGGCTTTGTGGTGTGTTCTGATGCTTTGCTTAGTGGATTGGGTTGCGTTTTGATGCAGCATGGTCGAGTCATTGCTTATGCTTCCCGTCAGTTGAAACCCCATGAGACTCGATACCCGGTTCACGACTTGAGTTGGCGGCCGTTGTCTTTGCTTTGAAGATTTGGCGCCACTATCTTTATGGCAAACAGTTTGTGGTGTATACTGACCATAAGAGCTTCAGTTCCTCTGTTGAGTTAAGCGTGCAAGGGTGAGAACAGTACTGGGATGGATGATCTCCTGGGAAGTTCTCGTACGTCAAGATGCTGACGTTGCGTAGCTTGATCTGGTTGGCCATGTGGGCTGTAAAAGTGTGATGTCAGATCTTAACGGGTGATACTATCTCTGCTGGGGATAGGACCGACGGTAGGGGAAGGGTAAGACTGATCTCTAAGGAAATTGAGATAGAACCAGCAGTTAGACACGTACCTCCCCTGACTCATGGGCCTAACAGCCCAACCCTAACGCACATAATAGGTGCACTCTGCGCTGCCACATTATAAGGAAATAAAGTTACACATTGGCTAATAGCTATAGCTTTTGGCCTAGTGGTAAGCGTTTGATCATAATAATTGGTATAATAATTGGTATCAGAGCGAGGTCAGGGGTTCGAGTATCCCAAGCAGCATTTTATATAGTTCTTGGGGGGGGGGCGATTGTTGAGTTAAGCATGAAAGGGTGAGAACATTACTGGGATTGGTGACCTCTTGGGAAGTTCTCGTACGTCAAACTAATGACGTTGTGCCGCTTGATCTGGTTGGTCATGTGGGCTGTAAAAGTGTGCTGCCAGATCTTAACGGGTAATACTATCTCTGTCGGGGATAGAACTGACGGTAGGGGAAGGGTAAGACTGATCTCTAAGGGAATTGAAACAACATCAGCAGTTAGACACGCACCTCCCCTGACTCATGGGCCTAAAAACCCAACACTAACACACATAATAGGTGCACTCTGCGCTGCCACATTATAAGGAAATAAATTTTCACATTGGCTAACAGATATAGCTTTTGGCCAAATGGTAAGCGCTTGATCATAACAACCTCTTCTCCCAGTCCGACTTGAATATGAGGCAGCGTAGATGGATGGAGCTGCTTAAATACTTCGATAGCGAGATTCAGTATCAGCTGGGGAAAGTGAACGTAGTTGCTGATGCGCTTAGCAGGAAAGCTCAAGTGTCGATGCTTGCATCGCTAAATATCTCTAAGGTCCATGAGCATCCGAGCACTACCGGTTGGCGTTTCTACCCAAGTGATGATTACGTTGTGGTGTCATATTTTCAAGTTGAGCCACAAATTGTTTCGGACATCAGGGAAGCCTAGAGAACTGATCCTTATATCCATGAGTTGAAGTTGAATACTCAAGCTGGACTGCTGGAGGATTACACTGTCGCATCTGATGGTTGTTTGAGGTTCCTAGGCAGGTTGGTTGTGCCTAACCTAATTGATTGAGGGAAATGATCTTAAAGGAAGCTCACTGCAGTCGACATAGTGTCCATCCTGGTGCAAGGAAGATGTACCATGCTTTGAAACCACACTATTGGTGGGAGGTTTGAAGAACGATGTTGCTGATTTTGTCACTCGTTGTCTGAATTGTTAGCAAGTTAAAGCGAAAAGGATGAGACCTGGTGGACTATTGCAGAGTTTAGAGGTGTCCCAATGGAATTTGGAGCACGTGGATATGGATTTTGTGACCCATTTACCTCGTTCCAACCGAGGATGTGATGCTGTTTGGTAGTTATTGACAGACTTTCGAAGTCAGCCACTTCATTCCCTAAAATATCACGAATTCTTTGAAGAAAATGGCGAAATTGTACATCGATTTCGTAGTTCGATTGCATGGAGTGCCTGTATCCATAGTTTTAGACAGAGATCCGAGGTTCACTTTCAGGTTTTGGAAGAGTTTACAAGCAGCCTTAGGCACCAGATTGGCTATGAGTACAACCTATCTTCCCCAAACTGACGGCCAGTCTGAGAGAACTATACAAACCTTCGAGTATATGCTACGAGCTGTTGTTTGGATTTCAATGGTAGCTGGCAAGATTCGTTGTCGTTGGTGGAATTCTCGTACAATAACAGCTACCAAGTAACGATTAGAATAGCACCATTTGAAACATTGTACGGTAGAAAATGCAGGTCGCCAATCTGTTGGGAGGAAGTAGGGGAGAAGAAGCTGTCTTCACCTGAATTTGTGCAACAAATGAAGTATCAGGTTGATCTAATTCGCCAGCGTATGAAGGCAAAAGATCTCCAAGCTAGTTATGCAAATCGGAGGCTTAGGCCTTTAAAATTTCAGATTGGTGATAGAGTGTTCTTGAAAGTTTCTCCTTTTAGAAGTTTTATGAGATTTGGACATAAGGTAAAGCTAGCTCCTCGTTATGTTGGACCTTCTGAAATTGTGGAAAGGATCGGTCCTTTGTCTTATCGTTTGTTGTTGGCACCCGAGCTATCCTCACTTCACGATGTGTTTCACGTGTCTATGTTGAGGAAGTATGAACCGGATCCTTCACATGTGCTACAAACTGACGAGGTAGAGCTAGATCGAACATTGAGTTATGTTGAGTATCCCTTGCCAATTTTGGATTGTGAAGAAGAAACTACTCAGGAACAAGACCATTCCCTTGGTGATGGTCCAGTGGAGCAAGCATGGCAGGAATGAAGTTACGTGGGAATTAAAGGAGAAGATGCAGCGTGAGTGGTCTCATCTGTTTCAATATGCATCTTACTAGCTTCCATAGATAGAATTTTGGATGTTGTTTTCCCAGTTAATTTGAATCCCTGGATAGTAGTTGTTTTGCGAGTTTTAGAACTGCTTTGCATAGTATGCTTTGCGTATTCTTAGTTTTGGTGTCGTGGTGACATTTCTGTGATGCTGAGATTTTGATCAGTTCTGGAGTTTGTTGTTTGACTTCGAGGACGAAATCTTGTTTTAGTGGGGGAGAAATGTGAGACCCAAAAGATTAATGGAGTAATTAGTCTAATAATTGGGTGTAGCATAGACCGGATCAGGTGTAAGCTGATCTGGGACGGGCCAGCCCCGAGCTGGTATGCTTTAGAGAGCGCAAGCTGGTCTGTGTGGATGGAACAGCTCTGAGATGTTACGTGTCGTAGAACCCTGAGCAAGTCATCCAGTTGTGAACTGGTCTGTGCGTGAATAAATTCTGGGTTAGTCTTCATAGAACGATCCGAGCTGGATGGTTGGATGCTTGTTAATTGTTGTCGCAAGCTATTCTTGGCACTTTTAGCGAGATATATTAAGCGGGTAGCGAAGCGACAACGTTTTGGAGAAACCAGCTTAGACGAGCGCAATTTGGTAGTATTGTGCGGACCGGCCCGGTTCGTGGTTTTAGTATAGACCGGCACGGTTCGTGAGTTTTCAGCTTAGGCGAGAGCTGGAAGTGTGCGAGCTGGTCCTCTTGCACATGATCTGGTTTTCCCGAGCTGAGGTGCGGTGCGAAAGGTGACGTCAGCTTAGATGCCAGCTGGATCGTACGTGTGAGCTCACCAAGGCATGACCTGTTGCTACTGTGTATGTGTGATCTGTTCTGATAGCACGAACTGGATGACGTATACCAGTTTGGACCCCGAACTGTTAGTGGCTACTGTTCACCAGATCGCGGGAGACATATGCTATATATATATATATATTCGTGTGTACGCAATTCTTTCAGACACTTAGAAATATTTCCTCTTGAGAGCTCGACATCCCAGCCCGTCTTGGAACCCTAGCTACTGTTCATCGTAACCAATTTCTCCGATTCTCGGTGGTAGACGACGCAGCTTTGAGCAAGGTTGGTAGCGTTGAGTTCTCCTGTCCAAGACGCTTCTTTCTACACCTCTTTGAAGGTTTTGGTGGACTGGAAGAGTGAACGCGAAGGAGCTACAGTGTGCTATCGATTCGTATTACGGTCGATTGGGTTTTCCGTTCAGGTAGTTCTTTCGAGTAAGTGTTAGATCCTCCCTTATGCTTCGTTTAGAGCTAGATACCGCTTTTAAGGGGAAGGATAGAACTGGGTTGAGCTGGTGGCTTCCAGTACGATATTCTGTGCTTACTATCCCTGAGCTGATTATTGTGTTTGACTAAGCAGGTTTTCAGATCTGAGTTTTTCGGGACTCTCGTTGTGATAATTGTAGCACAGAAGCTAAGGTACTGATTTGAGCTTGTATTACAGCTTTGGGATAATCTTGGATATGTGTGTATGCTTGCTGGCATGTGTGTAGTGTGTATGCTATCGTTTTGTGTTGCTTGTTGCTTTTTTTTGCTGCTTATTGCATGCTATTGTTGTGCATATACGCATTTTCCCTGTTGAGCTCATATCTTGTTAGCCGTCTGTTGTTGTGCTAACCCGTGTGTACCAGGATGCTTCTTTAGAGGACGAGCGACAATACCGTGCTCCTCATCTCCCTGCTGATCTAGTTGTTAGCCGCTATGAGACGAGTGGATAGCTACCACGCTCTCATGAGCTTTGGAAACAGCAAGTTGAGTAATTTATTTTATGCTCTGGTATAGTGTGTTGAGACGAGTGGATAGCTACCATGATCTCATACACCTCGTGGTCACTTCTCTCTTTCGACCTGTGTAAGCTGTTGGGTTGTTCTTGAGCTCCTTTGGCTTACTGTTTCGATTGTAGCATACTGCCTTGCATTCCGCTGTCCGCGTGCATAGCACATTCATTTATATTTGTTGCTTTCTAATTGTTGTTTTGAGTTGCTCTACGTATTGCGGTTTAACCCCGTCCCTTTGGGGCTATTTGGTTTGTTATATGCCATTCAGGTTTTCTAGGTTATTCAGCTGGCCGTGGAGGTGAGTCAGCTGGTGATGTCCCCAGAGTTTGATTAGAGTGTCCCAGATATATGCATATCTATATATGTATTGGTTTTGTTGTCGGGGAATGCCACGTGCTACCGTTGTAAACAGATTTGGTTTCTATTGACTTTTTATGTTGATATTTGTTGTATTTGTAGCCGTAGTGTGCAGCTTTTTGGTTGTTGTAAAACCAATATTTTGAATATAAGTGTATTTTGAAGTTATGTTTTCTAAGTCAAACCAAAGCGAAAAGTTTGAGCCACTATTTAATGCTTCCGCAGTTCTGTTTGCGTGTTTAATCTCTGTTTTGTGCATTGGGACTGACAATTAGGATATGTTGTATTATAGATCAAACTTTTCTAGTGGCTATCCTTCTAATTTGTAAGAAGGGAAGACGTATAAGCGTTTCTTCGAACTGTAACGTCCAGAAATCCTAATTACGTTAAATTGAGCACATGACTAGGGGGAAAACTTTATGTTAGCATGATTTCATGTCATTTATGTGATTATATGATGATTTTATGCCTTACTTTGTGCATGTCATTTTACGGTACTGTTTGAGTTCCGGTAAGCGGGGACGGGACCGGAGACGACCAAATTGAAAATATTTTAAATATTTTAGCCCTTAGACATATTTTAAAAGCAAAATTTATTATTTTATGCACCATTTCCAAAAAAATGAGATTTTATGCACAGTTATCGAGGGGGACCCGTTTTTTGCCTATACGGGGTATTTTTATGACTTTTACAACATTTTTAAATTTGAGAGACATTATATTACGAAAATTAGAGGCTTAAAGTCTGCACTTTAAGTATTTTAAAGCATTTTTAATTAGAGGAGGGTTAGTTTTGGGATTAAGCCTTTTATTTTTAATTAAAACAAGTTAGAGGGGTGGTCTTTTGTACACTTCTCATTCACTCACTCCCCATAATTCGAAATTTAACCTATCCCTCACCTCCATCAGCCGACTTCAGCCTTCCTTCCCCCATAGGTGGTCGAAATTTTCAGATCTTTGGTTGGAACTCAAAGGTGTTTGGTCTAATCCATTGTCCTTCGCTTCGGTAACGCGTATCTCTACTCCCTTCTTCGATCAAGGCATGTTGTATTCTTATTTTCTCACCATTTAGATCATAATATGCTGTTTTATAAAGGCTTTGCATGACTTTTATGTGAATGTTTCGGATCTATACATCCTTGAACTTACCTCACGCATGGCACATGTTTTCCTCATGATCTTGATCGTTTTATGCATAGCTTTGGTTGAGGCAGGTTCTAGGGACCATGGCTCGGTTCATAGTGTTCCTAAGGTAGCCTAGGATGGCCCATACATGAAGGAAGAGTAGGCTGGTTCATGGTGGACATCGAGACCGATCGGGCGAGCCATGTGCGTGGCTCGACCGTGCGCTTCGCATGGCCCTTGGGAACTCGTTGGTTCTTGATTGGGACCAAGGCTGGTCCCATTGGAACCGGATGGACCCGGGGGTGGTCCATCCGGCGGGGCTCCGGCCATGGGCGGCCGGAGTAGGCGGCCGATCCGGTTGAACAGCTGCTGGTCGTAAGTGGAGTGCTTGGGGCAGCGGCTAGGGTGTTCGGATGATGGGCTTGGGTCGGTTCGGTTGGGCCGATGGGTCGGTTAAATCGGGCCGGGTCGAGTTGGTAGAGTGTCGAGTCAAATATTTTAAGGCCGGTCCGAGTTATTTTATTTATGGGCCGGGTGGTTTTTATTTTAAAGTCCAAGTCATTTTATCGAGTCAAGTCAAACATTTTTTTGAGTCAAAATTATTCTTGGTCAAAATGATTTTTGGGTCAACGATTTAAGTCAAAAGTTATTTTAAATTGTTAATTTTTTATGCAATTTGGATTTAAAGTCAAATTGCTAGATTTTGGACCGTTTTTTTTAAATGAGGTTTAAGCCTGTTCTGACGGTGTTGGGCCGAGTCTTTCAAATGATTTTAAAGGGGTGATTTCTTTTGGTTAGGCCAAGTTTGAGTGGGCTTAGTATTATTTTGAGTTTATTTGAGGCTTTGGGCTTAGAGTTAGTGTGCCAGTCGCTTGAACCAGTCCTTGACCGGGCCGAGAAAATGTATAGGCCCATTAATATATATTTAATTATATACGTAGTATGTTATGTATTTGAGTATGAAATGTTTAAAGGAAATTAAATATATATTGATGGGCCACGACTTTTTAAATTTGCATGATTTTTATGAAATGCATGCATCATGAAAGTTTATGAAATGTTAAGGCATGAAGGAAAAATATTTTGAGGGATTGAAGTGTTGTGGGGAAAAATTTAATGATGGGAGTTAGCTGGATAGCCGGACCCGGGGATCCCCTGTTTTAATGTATGAGCTTATGGATCCATGTGTGAAATCATGGTGAAGTGGCAGCACAGAGGTGTGACATATAGGGATCCCAAGGTAAGGTCGGGTGAACCACACCGCTGCGTACGTTGGTTTATAGATTGATCAATCGATTATGGCTCACACTTCATGGATACGACTCTCATGTTCTTTTAAGTTATGTTATGTTTATGCCATGCCTTAATATATATATGTTATACGATGAGGTTATGTATGACTGCATTATGATTCAATGTTTTAAGATCTTTCACGCACGCATGTCATGAAATTATGTTCCTATACGTATGTGCCTGCATGTGGTTTTATTATATGTACTTTGTTATTATCGGATAGAGCATGCTGAGCCTTTAGGCTCACTAGGTTTAAATGGTGCAGGTGAGCATGACGCTGATATTTCTCCGACCGACGGTGAGGACCTCTTATGCTCCGCTGCGGCTGTTACCCCGTGACCACTCAGTTATTTTATGCCATTGCTTTTAGACATGTTCAGTTTTCCGCAACAGTTTTAAATATTCTTATTTTTATGTTAGCTTGTGCGATGTGGATTGGGGAACTTTGCAGTTAGTTTTAAACGGTTCTTGAGATGATATTTTTAAATGCTTTAAGTTGTGGTTTTTAATTATAGTTTTTATTAAATGTTTATTGTTGGGGATCCGGATCCGCCCCCCGGCGAGGCAGCGGAAGAACAAGAAACAGGTGCCGGGAGGCCATCAATACGAAAAATCAGACAATTACAGTAAACGTCATACATAGGGCGTTTAAGCGGGTTACCTCGCTGGAACTTGTGCCTGGCTCCAACCGTGATTACAATAATCCGGCTCTTCTCGGTAGATTGCGGTAGTTTACGCCAATCCGGTCCACGACCAGATCCGAGACTCCTTCGTAAGGCTGCACTAGAAGCCCTGACGAGATCAGCACGAATGGATTCTCCTCGTCGAGTTGGCCGGAAACTATTTTTCCGGCGAAGACGGCGGCGGCGCGTGGAGGCGACGGCGGCGGAGGCTTTTGAGAGGAGGGAGGCGGCGTGTATATTGCTTTAGGGTTAGGGTTATCAATGTTGTGTAACAAGTGTGGTTAATGAAGTCATTAAGTCCCATTATATAGACTTAAAGATGGACCTTGGACCGGTCCAACGGGCCCGGGTCCAAATGACGATATCTATCGCTGCGGACCGATCGACTCAGTTTCCAAAACTAAATGTTATGATGTGAAAACAATTTTTTCAGATCATAAACCCTAAATTGCAAAATGACCGTTTTGCCCCTCAACAGCGACAAATCACGACTTGACCCCTGTTGACTTTTAAGAAGTCGTACTTCCAAAATCCTCGTCCTATGCTCAACACATTGAGTTCAGTATCCATGCGGGAATCTCGAATCCAGTACTTGTGTGACCCTCAATGGTTCAGGGATACAGCTTGCCGTGAGCCCACAACCATTGTGGCTCCGGAATCACAATTCCGGACCTGCCCAACGGATCATGGTAAAGCGTCTAGCAACATCGCCCCATGATCCCCTAGGTATCACTGATAGTGCCTGCAAGAACCAGTCGGTCGTGGTTAGCGTACGGTACGGTCCTTTCAATCCATATATCCCGATCAGATCAACGACCATTGGTAA
This sequence comes from Dorcoceras hygrometricum, assembly GCA_001598015.1. Classification (NCBI taxonomy): domain Eukaryota; kingdom Viridiplantae; phylum Streptophyta; class Magnoliopsida; order Lamiales; family Gesneriaceae; genus Dorcoceras; species Dorcoceras hygrometricum. The sequence goes on from KV005661.1 coordinate 204,779, forward strand.
ATCGAGAGTCGCTATAGATCCGATAGTTATGCATACATCTTGGAGATCGCCACAACCATTGTGGCTCCGGAATCACAATTCCGGACCTGCCCAACGGATCATGGTAAAGCGTCTAGCAACATCGCCCCATGATCCCCTAGGTATCACTGATAGTGCCTGCAAGAACCAGTCGGTCGTGGTTAGCGTACGGTACGGTCCTTTCAATCCATATATCCCGATCAGATCAACGACCATTGGTAAATCGAGAGTCGCTA
>KV005662.1:30119-104511 GCA_001598015.1 Dorcoceras hygrometricum
GACCATTCAAGAAACAGAACAAGAATCAGCAGAGGCCTCAAGAACAAAAGCCTCTATTGATCCAACCTATAAACTCTGTTCCTGCTGGTAAAGTTAGAAAAGAATGTCCTAAATGTCATAAGAATCATTTGGGGCAATGCAGACTTGGACAAAACGTCTGCTATAAATGTGGAGTGCCTGGACATATTATGAGGAATTGTCCAAAATCCAAGCAGCTGGTGACCAGCAGAGCCTTTGTCATGACAGCTGATCAAAAAGGAGCTTATCACCATTGACAAAGATGTTTTGCTGGATCCTTGCAATCATTGTCTATTTGGTAAGCAGCATAGAGTCTCCTTTAGTTCCTCTTCAACGAAAAGATCAGAGTTGCTCAGTCTGGTACACTCTGATGTTTGCGGTTCTCTGGAGGTTGAATCACTAGGCGGAAATAGATTTTTTCTGACGTTAATTGATGATGCTTCTCGAAAGGTGTGGGTCTATTTCCTAAAGACAAAGGACCAGGTATTTGAATGCTTCAAAATGTTTCATGTCACAGTAGAACGTGAAACTGGGAAGAAATTGAAGTGTCTTCGACCAGATAATGGAGGCGAATACACTTCCAAGGTGTTCGATGTGTATTGCAAAACATACGGTATTCGACATGAGAAAACAGTCCCACACACCCCTCAGCACATCGGTGTAGCAGAAAGAATGAACCGGACAATCATGGAACGTGTTCGGAGCATACTTAGTATGGCTAAACTGTCAAAACCATTCTTGGGAGAAGCAGTTAGAGCCATCTGTTACCTCATCAATAGATCACCATCAGTACCACTGAATTTTGAAGTTCCGGAGAAACTATGATCTGGAAAGGATCCATCATACTCCCACTTAAGAATATTTGGATGTTTAGCGTACGCACATGTATCCAAGGAGCTCATACAGAAGCTCGATGCAAGGACCACTCCATGCATTTTCATTGGCTATGGAGATGAAGAATTTGGATACTGATTATGGGATCCAAAGGAGAAGAAGGTGATCAGAAGCAGGGATGTTGTGTTCCATGAAAGCCAGACGATAGAAGACATTGAAAAGCCCACAATGTATCGGAAGTCAAATGTTGCTGCTCAATCTCCTACGTCTCCCCTTCTTCCGCAACAGGAAAGACCCACTAGAAGAGTTTGATTACAACGACCCTCGCTGACCCACTCCTACGACCCGCAGCCGCAAGAACTCCTAGTCACTCCACTGCACACACCAGCCCGCAAGCGGCGTGTGTCTAACTCACTTCTTTACTGCCTCAGTGAGAAAGGCTACATACACTTCTTTAACATCTCGGTGCGAAATACAACACAAGACTTGTGTTTATGATTCACTCACCTATTCTGTTAAGTTCACTGCTCTTATATGTGAGTGAATCCGTGTGTGAGAAATATACAGTGTGCTCTCTCTTTCTTTTATTTTCTCACACACTGGGAAGTGATTCTTCAAGCTGATAACTCGTTGTCTTCCCTGGGTTATGCAGTAGACTTGATTAATCTATTTTTGCTCCTGCACCCACCACTTCTGCTGCTCATGCTCTGCTTTATATATATAGACTCTATGCAGATTGTAGCCGTTGGACACAAGTTTCTTCCCGTTGGAAAGTCTTTTGAAAAGCTCTGACATAGTTGTACCTTGTGTCTTTTGTATTTAATGCGTCTGCAGGCTTTATGACTTTGAGCTCTGTCTACATTTAATGTTGCAGCCTTTGCTGACTTTGAGTACGAGAATTATGTACTTGATGTGGACAGGCCGAACAAATCAGTTTGAACTAATATAATTTCCACGTCATTTGTGTTCGAACTGCTTTGTTCATCTGAGTTGGTCGCACCGTTCTGCTCAGCTGGTTTCTCCCAGCTGGTCTGTTTCTCATCCAACTGCTCTTGACCTCTGCTCTGCTTGCTGAGCTGGTTTGACTTTAACCAGCTTGCCTCTGTTCACAGTTCATGTGGGGACTCCGGGTTGCTAATCTCATCTTAAGGGGCGAATAAATATTAATCACAATTTTATTCATCTAATTTAAGCAAGAAGAAAAAGAAGATACAAATTTTTTTTTATAGGGCGCGGGTGCGCTTAAATGACCCTAAAGTTTTCTCAACTTGATCTCCTTGCTATCAAAAGAAGTTTGTTGTTGTATAACTCTTTCATTCAATTCAAAATGCATCTATGAGAGGTAATCAACAACAAACACAATCTAAACATACATTTAACTTAACCTCATTATTTAGGATACATGAAGTCTCAAACATAAACTAGTACTCAACGAGTAGAAAACATATACATGGATTCTTGTTTTCAAATATGTTTGACAACTTCATATATTACAAAACTTTTGCTAAAACCCGAGTCACCACATGCTAATTCTTCATCTCGATCTATCATGGTTGTCTCTGACTCGATCCTGCCCCACCTATTGCCATGCACACATACAAAAACACAACAATAGTCGGATAATCCCGGTGAGAATATAATTCCCAGTATAAACAACATAACATGCAATATATCATGAGCATGGATGCAATGCATGTGGAAGGAATATGCTATCAAATCTGATAACAATAAATCTTGGTTCTTGGGATCCCAGGGAAGAAAATATCAACCAATCACCGACCCTCCCAATCGAGGTGGCGTCAAGTACCTCAATCCCCTGACTTTGGTGCAACCATAGTGAGTCATCTAGCTCTAGAAGTAAATATACATTCCGTGCCACTCAACTATAGCCCTCAAAACGTCATTTGCACTCTAGGCTATCCAGCCCTCTATGCTTTTCAAGGTAGAGCTCAAGATGAATGCAACACAATCTTGATGCATTATTATAAAATCAATCAAGGCAATACATGCTAATCAAGCAAGTATAAACAAGTACATCACACAAAATCAGTCAAGTACTCAAACAAGAGCAGTAAGCATTCAAGTATGTGGTTTTAGGGAATTCGAGAATCGTATCTATCTCGAATGTTCTATCCCAACTTGATTGATGTCAATTTATACCTTTCAATATCGATTCTGAAAGTGCTTCAAATCTGAAACATATATCAACAACAAAAAGTCAATCAAGGCAATACATGCTAATCAAGCAAGTATAAACAAGTACATCACACAAAATCAGTCAAGTACTCAAACAAGAGCAGTAAGCATTCAAGTATGTGGTTTTAGGGAATTCGAGAATCGTATCTATCTCGAATGTTCTATCCCAACTTGATTGATGTCAATTTATACCTTTCAATATCGATTCTGAAAGTGCTTCAAATCTGAAACATATATCAACAACAAAAAGTTCATATCAAAATCTGCTCAATCACATATCAATTACCAAGGGTAGAAATCACTACAAACCTTGATCAAAACTTTACCGATTCAATTCTACAGTTCTCGAGTTCGATGACCTTCAATTCAAATCTAAAAAGAAGTATAATATGATCAAAATCAGAATTCAAACTCAATCCAATACACGGCTCAATCATTTGCCCCAAATCTCATCAATTCTCAAACCGACGGCGTAACGGCTAAAAATCGGTAACCTGAACTTTAAATATATCAAGATATCAATCAAATAAAATCCATATCACCACCATATCATCACTACAACAGCATAAGGAATTCGAAATCAGCAGTACTAGCAAGCTTCTTTTTCAAAGATAGCTAAAAAAATCATAAGTAATTCAAACACCGAACGTTTCTTAATCCGTCTTGGATATACAATCTTTGTCCACTCAAGCACATATATATACCATCATAATCTGATTCCAAAAGCATCTCAAAATCAAAGCATAGTAGAACATAAGAAAACTTACATCAGAACAAAGCCTTCGACGCGAGGATCGCAAATATACGATCGCTTCTAAATTCTGACGGTCGGATGATGAAAATCAAAGCTTGTAAAATAACCAAAATGATGTGATAATATGCTGAACCTACTGCCTTAATTCGTGCAAATAGAGGTGAAGAGATGAAGAGTAGATATATATAAGCCAATTTGCAGTTTAGTCCCTGAAAACTCCCGTAATTGAAATTTAGTCCCCGGACAAGTGATTTAAATCAAATTTCAATCCTAATAATTCAATAACATTATATTTTAATTCCAAACTCGAAATATTCTTGAATAAAATATTCTCGGATTAAAATTAACTGATCTCGGATTATTAAATCAAATAATCTCGGGCCTTACAATTCAGTTCTCCACAGAGCTGGTCTTGATGAGCTGGTTGCTTCTTCATCACACTGTACTGCTACAGTGCTTTGATCCAGCTCGCGTTGGCTTCGCACTCAATCAATGTCCTTGTGCGCTGCACTTTTGATCTGCACTTCGAGCAACTATGCGCTTCAATCACTGCACTTCAACTCTGCTCTTGATTCTGCGCTTGAACTGCTCTTCTTACTCTGCGCTTGATCTTCGTGCTGCTCCTGCTTCAAGCTGGTGAACCAGCTTGGTGTTCCCTGCACTTCTGGAAGTAAACTGTTGTACCAGTCTGGACATCCCCTTACTGTTCCAGCTAGATATCTTCGACCAGTCCAGCTTAGGCGTCCCCTCACTGTTCCAGTTTGGATATCTTCACGTCTACTCCAGTCTAAGCAAGCTGCGCATGTCAAGTAGAGAATTAGTACAATAGAAGCAGATTTTGTGTGAATCAAAACTTAGATTCTTATCTGTAACAACAGATCCAACAGAGCCTTTGTAAGAATGTCAGTCGTTTGATCAAATGAGGGAACATGTCGAACAGATAGCACATTGGATAAAATTTTCTCCCGGACAAAGTGAAGGTCCAGCTAGAGATGCTTAGTGTGGGATTTCAGAACAGGATTTGCACCGAGAGCAATAGTACTCAGATTGTCGCACCAGAGCAACGGAACTGTGGGAACAGAAACTTGAAGCTCAGTGAAAAGAGGTCGAATCTACAATAGCTCGCCTGTGGCATTAGCAAGACTGTGATATCAGCATCGGTGCTATAACGTGAGGCAACAGACCGTTTCTTAGAAATCCAATACCGGAGAACCACCAAGAAACCCAAAAAAGCCTGAAACTGAACGACGATCGTCTGGATCACTTCCCAATCTGCATCACAATAACCAGAAAGACTGAGATGTCGGGACCTGCCCAAGCTGATACCAAAATTCAGAGTGCCACAGAGGTACCGAAGAATCCTTTTAATAGCCTTCCAATGTGACCGCAGAGGATTTTTCATGAATTGACAAACTTTGTTGACACTGTAAGAGATGGCAGGCCTGGTAATTGTAAGATATTGAAGAGCACCCACTGTGCTTCTGTACAAAGTAGGATGTTCAAACGCAGCACTGTCCTGAGAGGACAAGGTAACACCACACTACATAGGAGTGGGCAGAGGCTTAGCAGCATCCGTCCTGGTGCGCAGAAGAATATCACGAGCATATTTTGTGTGGGTGAGAAATAGAGACATTTCAGAGAGCCTAGAGACTTCAATTCCCAGAAAATAGGAGATGTCACCAATATCCTTTAGAGAAAACTGAGCATTAAGGTGTTGAATCAGAGAACGAATATGAGAGGAATCGCTGCCAGTAACAATGATGTCATCAACATAAACGAGAAGATAAAGTACCAAAGTGGACGAGGACTTGATGAATAAATAAGCATCTGCCTTGGATGAGACAAAACCAACCACTCGAAGAATGTGCCTGAGAAGATCAAACCATGCACGAGGAGCCTGTTTGAGGCCATAGATGGCCTTGTGAAGGCGACAAAACAGAGGTGAGCCAGAAGTAGGAACTTCAAATCCATGAGGTTGGTGCATATATACTACATCAGTGAGGTGGCCATGTAGAAATGCATTATTGACATCAATTTGCTTGATCGGCCAGTCCTTGGAAGCAGCAAGAGTCAAAATAATCCTAATAGTGCAAGGCTTAACGACTGCACTGAAAGTTTCAGTATAATCAAAACCAGGGGTTTGAGAGCAATCTTTAGCCACAAGACGTGCCTTATGACGGGCAACTGAGCCATCATGATTGGATTTGAGCTTAAAAACCCACTTACAGCCGATGATATGATTTGAGAGCAATCTTTAGCCACAAGACGTGCCTTATGACGGGCAACTGAGCCATCATGATTGGATTTGAGCTTAAAAACCACTTACAGCCGATGATATGAGCATTACTAGGAGCCTGCACAAGGAACCACATTTTGTTGGCTAGTAAAGCATGGTATTCAGAATCCATAGCCGCTTCCCATTCAGGATGAAGACGAGCTGCCTTGACGGTCAGAGGTTCTGAAGAAGACGAGGCAGTAGTAAAGAAAGCCTTGTGCTTAAATATACCAGCCTCTGCCTGAGTAATCATAGGATGAGGAGCCGGTGGAGAGGGAGCAAGGGAGGGATTCTGCAAGGGCGTAATTGGATGTGAGGAAGGGGAAGTATCAGAATAGGCAGAGATGGCAGAAGATATAATGGGAGGAGGAGATGATGAAAAAGTAGGAAGAACATGAAGAAGTAGGGGTGGAGGCGGAGAAGAAGAGGACGAGGTAGGAGTGACAGGAAGCTGAGCATGAGGGAAGGAGGATCATCAAATTGGACATGACGAGATATATACACACGTCCAGTGGGATGAAGACACTTATAACCTTTGTGATGGTCATTATAACCAAGGAATGCGCACGGAGTAGAACGAAAGGCAAGCTTGTGAGAGTTGTAGGGATGGAGACAAGGAAAGCACAGGCACCCAAAAACTCAAAGATGTGAGTGGTCATGTGTACAATCATACAGACAGAAAAAGGGCGTTTTGGCATCAAGACGAGGAGAGGTAAGACGGTTGATAAGGTAGACTGCCGAGAAGAATGCATCCTCCCAAAGTTCGAAAGGTGGGGAAGCATGATCGAGTAAAGAAAGACCCGTGTCTACAATATGTCTGTGTTTTTGTTAAAAAACTCCATTTTTCTTGGAGGTGTAGGGACAAGAGAACCTATGTAGAATACCATTGACTGACAGTAGGCAGTTAATGAGCGAAACTCACCACCACCATCAGTTTGTAGAGTTTGATCTTAGCATTAAAGTATAGTGCAGTGTACTTCTGAAAATTGATAAATGTTTGAGTGACTTCTGATTTAATTTTGAGGAAACAGACCCATGTGTAACGAGTATAGGCATCACCAAAGCTTATATAGTAACGTGAGCCATTGCGAGAAGGGATATGTGATGGTCCCCAAATATCGGAATACACAACTTCAAATGGTGCAGAAAAATAGTTGTAGATTGTGAAAAGGGAAGTAAATGATTCTTGCCAAGTTGACATGAAGAACAGAAAGGCATATCATCATTTCTAGAAACGCGTTCATTACAATCACGTTAGACTTGCTTAAAAGTTGCAATAGACGGATGGCCTAATCGTAAATGCCATTTATCTAGTGTATTTTGAGGTAAAGACAGAGGAGACTGGTCAGGAACCTTGATTGGAGACACAGTAGACTGTAAACAGGCAAGTGAGTGGAGAGGATCTAAAACTCGAGACTTGAGATTGAATCTGTATAGGCCATTATGCAAAATTCCGAGAAGAAGAACCACATGTATTGCTGGATCCTTTACAAGACAGAAATTAGGGTGAAATTCAAAGTAAATATGATTGCCTTTAGCAAATTTACTAACACTGATTAAATTTTTGGTAATAAGAGGGACGTGAAGTAAATTTTTCAGAAGAAACGGTCCGGAACGAAGGGAAAGCATGGAGATTAGAGTCACCAATGTTAGAGATGGACAAACCTGCTCCACTCCCCACTTGAACCTTACAACTTCCAGTGTACTCTGAACTTATTGATAAATTACCAAGATCATTTGTGACATGATGAGAGGCTCCAGAATTAGGGTACCACCATTCTTCACTTGCTGGTTCAGACTTAGTGGAAGTAAAGGCTGACGGATGTAGAGGGTGACTGATGAAAAGGTTGCTGTGAGGTACTAGGAGCACCAGGATTTGGGGGCAAACTCCCTGTCAAAACGATAGTAGCAGATTTCAGCGACATGTCCTGGTATGCCACAGATTTGGCATATTGGATGACCATTGTTATGCCATGGTTTTAGACCACCTCTTCCATTTATTTCTTTACCCCTGCCTCTGTAACCTGCCTGGGAGCCATCAGATTGTGAAGTGTGCTCGGGTTTCTTTTGAGGAGGAACTGTTATAACATTAACACTGTGAGATGGAGTATCTCCATTGGTGTTATAAGTTTCAATCCTTCCTTCATGGGCTAGAAGAAGAGCACTGATTTCAGAAAGGCTGATAGATTCTGCTCGAGACGTGACATGAATACTACTGGCTCATACTCTATTCCAACTCCTCCAAGAATATATATCACAAACTTAATGTTTTTACAATACATTATTATTAAATGTCACGGATGTTATTGGTAATATTTTTTACTTTGTACTCCTACCCCCATATGAAGCCTGAGATAAAATACTAAGCATGTCGAGATCTGAGAATAAACTTTAGATTGTTTGTTATTTATATTGTATTTATTTATATAATAAAAATTATGAATTTTTTTCTTAATATGACAACCTAGAGTTTAAAAATTTAATGACTTCATTTATACTCTTTTATTTGTTTATATTTTTTTATTTATGTAATAATTATTTTCATTATGATAGCCTGGTATTTAAAACAAAAAACGATTGTTTTCGAAGTTTTTGTGATAGAAATAAAATTTAAAAATAAAACGAGAGTAATACCACTTCCCGTTCATATATATTATTAACAAAATAAACAATATACATATGTGTGTGTATGAGTGCATGTATTGCTCTTAACCTATAATTTTACCGTAGTGATAAATTTTTCCGTATTTCGTAATATTACTTGGGCACACACTATATAGCAGGACATGGCTAATGGCTATATTCAAGTCAAAAACTCCCAGTACAAGCTTCAAAAACAGCATACAACAAGCCAATTTATCTTACTCTCATCCTTGGTAATATTACACCAAAAACACAATAATCTTGTGATAGAACCAACCATGAAAACATAAAACCAATAATGAAAATCACCAACAAATACACAAGAAAAATCGCATATCAATTCGTTCTTCGAATTCTGATATGTCTATATAGTTGATGCTTCAGAGCCAAACTTCCTTGGTCTGATATTGAACTTTTAACGTCGACGAAACTCATCCGGTGTAGACCTCAGCAGTTCCATTTTCCCCTTTAACATGTTCTTGTTTTGCTAATCGGCTGAAGTTGCCTTTCTGCTTGAAAAGTTGAGTATGGTGATGCCTACAGTAGAGATGATGTTCATGTGCGACGTAATTTGATGGACTTATCACGCAGCCGCCATGGCTGCACTTGAAACATGACCTATGGTACGAACTTCCATCAACCGCTACCTATAAAATACATGTCATGATGATCAAACGTTTAGAAGAATCGCTTTAGAAGCTCGAGTTTTTTGATCAGTTGATGTACCTTTTCGAGAGGGTAGACTTTCTTGTTGCAAGAAACACATTTATCTTGAGTTCCTGCAAACATGCTTGAAACTTTGCTGTTGTTTGTAAAGCCTTGCTCTGAAGATCTGTCGACTCTTGCAGTTTTCAGGCCTCCTGCAGGTAAGGTTAGATAAATAATTAAGGTAAGATCTAGTGTGTTATTTAAGGAAAAAATGAGAAACAAGGGGATTCAGTTTGCTACAACCTTCGAAACTTTTATCCAAGCTTCTAGTCATCTTGAAAAGTTGATCATAGTGAGGTTTGCAGGATAGAACTCCTTCGTAGGAACGGTAATTACTCAACTGCAGTACGATAGTAGAATGTGAGCAGTAAGTTGATGAATTATCCACGAATGAAGTAATGCGACGGCAGAGAAATTTAGTGGCAGATATAATATTTATTGGCTTCGTGGCCAACAAGCCATGTAGAGCAATGTTGATCCTTTGCCATGATTTTTTGGCTTCACGAATTCCATTAACGGACACAAACATACAAAGAAAGGAAATTCCATTAGCGCAATGTGAAGGAACTAAAATTTGAGGAAAGAAAGGAAAATCAAGAAGTCACATATGTTTGAAGACAGAGTAAGCTGAGTTTGAGCAAGTGCCTGTACACTTATCAGTTGATTCCCTTTGACAAGAATCGGAAGGCATGTTAATGTGTTGAGGCAACTAGCAACAACCGGTTATCGGCAAAACGAACAAACTCGTCCTTTCATCGCCGCTCAATCACCATCACTGGTGATGCAAAGTTAGTAGCTTGGTCAAGGATCACAAAAAACAAGCTCTATAATAGTTGTGCAACAATAAGGAACAAATGGAAAGAAGAGGAATGGCAAGAAAGAAAAAAACAAAAGGCTTCTTAGATAGAAACTAGAAAGTTCCAAACAATGAGGTTGCAATGAGATGAGCTGGTGTGTAAGCCTAAAAATCACATAATATATGCCTTTATATGAGCCAACATTCTTTCAAATTTGAGAAAACAGCACGATTGTGAATTTTTTAACGGCCATAGCCTCTTTTAGTCAGATTTTGAAAATTAAAAACACAAATGAAACCTTGTTACAGTCCACTTCTCAACATTTTGCTGGATTATTCATCTAGGAAATACACAAGGAAATCGGTGGATATGCAGTCGAAAGTTGATTGAGCACAATGGGCTCTCAAACAAATTGAACGACTACTGAATATTTTTTTGTTGACTTGCAAGTAATTCGCATTCAAAATCATGTCCAGTGAAACATGGATCAGATATAGAGTCAAATGAATGATTGCAACTTGACGCAAGCAATAGATAATCTTTAAGACTAAATAATAATTTATTGTAAAACATTGAGCCTGTATAGATAAAAATATCATTCTATCATCTAATCAAAATCACTGTCTTTATAAGTTGAATTAGAGGAAATGCGGAAGCTAATAGAAATGAATCTAAGAATTCTAAATAAATTTTCATCAGCCCAAAACATATCTTGTTCTTCTTCCAGCTATATCCATTTTTATCTGGGAAGGAGAGAGTAAGGGATGGGTGTATGGGTAAACACTCAATAGGTGGGAGAACCATTTCGAGCACACAAGAATATCGATATAGAACGTAGTGAAATCATTATGTGTATTATATACTGAATCATAAAATCATGAACTTGATGGAGAACGATTAGCACTTATGTTCACTTTGTTTTTCTATGATCAGTTCCTAATTTTGATGCAGTTCTCGTAACAGAATTGCAGCAGCTTACTCACTTAATATCTCTCTCAAAGATAGTAGCTCTATTGTGAAGTGTTAGTTTTCCATTTGACTTTATTCATAGGTGAAAAGGGGACGGATTGGTCAACTGTTTTATGGCTTTTAACGCCATATTTTATGGTATGGTGATGAAATATGATTTATGAGGGTCAAAGTGACTCCAGGGGCGAAATTAGGCCCATAATGTTGGGTGAGCGGGAGATTGGGCTGACTTCAGGGAAAAGTAGCAGGGTGGGCTGGTTTGGGCTGGCTTCAGGGAAGACATGGGAAGAGTAGCAGGGTGGGCTGGACATTGTAGAAATCAGTCTGGGCTAAAGCCCAGGCCAGCCCACACATAGTTTCGACCCTGACTGACTCCTATGGATATAAAGTCGCAGAAGAACCTGACATAATATCCGGTGAAACTTGAACCAAAAGGTTATTATCGTTTAAAAAAAAAATTCAGCTAGAGAATATATCCGGATTTATCAGATAGGGAAAACTAACCGGATAAAATTCATCGTCCTGGATAGATCACCAGGGCAATAGTTTGCAAAGTTATCCGGGTGAAAAAGAGCGTTCGGATATTATCCGGATAACAAGATCGTTTTGGTAGATTGCAAAGTTATCCGGATAAAAGAGTTTTTCACCTTTTGAAGAAAAGGTTATCGGGATAAGGAGGAAGTTTATCGTTCAAAGAAAATGTTATTCGGACAAGGAATAAGTTTACCGTCTAAATGAAAATGTCACTGGTCCGGAGCTAGTCATACAATGTGGAAATGGTATCCGGATAAAGAAGATTTCACACAAAATTTCCGGTCCTCACAATCAGTTCACATTCAAAACAGCATCTGCAGCAAGATCCTCACAATTGATCCAATGACATGTCGAGAATCAGCTGATCAAACAGTTCACCCCCGAGTACGAGAACAAACATGTATTATCTTTGTGAAAAACTATGCATACTTCTAAAACCGGATCCATTACAAAATAAGAAAAACCAATACAAGAAACAGAATGGTCATCACTCATCAAGCATATCAAGAAACACGCACAAACACCAGAAAACACATTAACAAGAAAGAACAGAGTAAAATGACGAAAGGTGAGCGAAAAAACTACTTACCTTCAGGGTTCCCCTGCAATGGTGGCATCTGAAGCAAGCCCTGTGATAAATCCTGCTATCCACCGTGACTTGGTCCACCAAATACACCGTCTTTTCGTCAGGCTTTACATTTCTGCGTAGTCCCTGCAAAAGTAGCCATGCTCTTGATCATTTTCTTTCGTAAAACTTCTGTCTTGGATCTCGATTCTCTTTGTTCCACTCTAAAATAAAGTGTGTGTATATATATATATATAAAGAAGGATGGGTTCAAGAAATCAACGCTACAAAATTATGCTCCTCCTGAATTTTCTCTTTCCTCTGATCAAGTCTTTGCTTTGGCCGTGTGTTTTCCAGGTCAGCTGGTCAGAGGTGTAGGCTTCGTAGTACAGGCGTTTCCATGCAGTCCACCATTCGTTTTGGAATCGTCTGTTCCAATTTATGGTTTCCAAACTTTAAATGAGACATAATAACTTCAATAATGTCTGGAGTAGACATATAATATGGTCATTGGTCAGCATGGGCTGTTTTCATGTATAGTTAAAACATAAACCTGTTTTAATTAATAAACAGTTTGACTTGGATTTGCCAAATTTCTGTCGATACTCAAATTCAGGGATGTAAAAATGTGTTATATATAAAAAAATTCACCAATTCAGGTACCTAAAATCATGTAGATTTTGCCAACAATTTATATCACACCCAAACCAAGATAGATTAAGACGAGGTTTCAAGATCCAACCCCAAAGAAATAGAAATCATGTAGATATATAAAATATATATGTCTACTTCGGAACAAGAAGAGTCATTGAAGGATATTGTGCAAACAAACAACAAAAGAAAAAAAATTGGAGGGCATAAAAAACTCTAAGTCCTAATGACATGCCCCGATTTCAAATATAATTTATCTAACTAAAATGGCAATTAAATTGAAAGTAGTATATAACTAAAGAAATACGATTTTTTTGGTTTTTTTTTTTTGGTAATCGGGCATTTGAAATCAACGTTGGTCTTGTTTCATATATTTAATGACAGACATTAATTTGAATAGGTTGAGGAATGCTTAGATTTCGAGAAAATGTTGAATTATGTGTACTGTCCACACGGAGCATTCATGAAAGGAAGTTCAATATTTAATGTAATTTTCCCGAAGAAATTATAACAAATTTTAATTATTATTTATTGTTTTTGCTTTCGCTTTTTCGATGAAGTTATTGTTATGGTTGTCAGTAATGTATTGTGACTTATGGGAATATATATAGGCTAACAAATTGTGATTTTTTTTTGGTTTTCTAGAATTTTAATTTATTTATGAACTTTTTAGGTTTTCCGGAAAGTTAAATTAATTTCTTAACATAGTCCTCTAACCATCATATATTGGGAAGACCATTATGAGTCTAAGGCTTATATGCAATTATAATATATTTCTATAATTTCATAACTAATCGAGTAAAAACAATTTAGTACAAAAAATTTATTGGTAAATGACAAATTGGTACACCAACCATTGTAAACGGCTTAATTAGTGCACATGATTTTATTTTTTTTAAATCTCCGACCACAAATGCTTTTAGATCTCTATGATCATTCATTATTTGCTCACACATCTCAAAAACCTTTGTTTATTTCATGTTTTAAAACATAATATGATTACCATCCCTTTAAAATCCACGGCTGTTTTAGTGGAATGACGAGGAATTATTAAATATTAACATGGTTTTGAATACAAATTAATTTATTAATTCCTTAGCTGATACTTCACTGTCATATATTATCATATCATTAAGTAGGGGTGGGAAAAATACCGAAAAAATCGGTATACCGTGTTTATCGAATCGAATTTTATCGAAAATACCGTAAAATTCGGTATACCGAAATTTTCGGTATGGTATGATATCGTACCGACAATTTCGATAACGGTATCGGTATTAAATTTAAAAGATTTCGGTATTTTCGGTATACCGAAATACCGATACATATATATTAATATATATTTCGGTATACATATATATTTCGGTATACATATATATATTTCGGTATTGTCAGGCCTCGTGCTCACAACAGAGATAAACCACGCAGAAACATGCTGAAGCGACTAAAAAACAGGTAAAATTTTTGCTTTTGACCTGACGGTTTAAAACGATATAATTTAAAATACGGTAATACTCAAAATACAATCCCAGTTACACCAAACCAACAAAGGCTAAAAGCCCACAACATACAGTACTGCATAAACATATATCAAGTACCTGACAACAACCACAACGGAATACAACAAAAGCACAGGGCATCCCCTGGCTAACAGTAGTGATATATAAATATATGTTGTACGCTACTGAGATACTGTAACCACCTCCTGGGGCACCTCCAGCTGAGTTAGCTCCACGACCAGCTGAATAACATGGACAACACAACAGGCAAGGAAAACAAACCAAGCCCCAGAGGGACATGGGGTCAAACCCCAGTACGGAGAGCAACTATAAAACAGCAGTAAACAACAAGGATAAGATGCAGATGCTATGCATGGACAAGGGACAACAGCCGAAGGCTACAACCAAGGAAGGGAGCCAAAGAACTCAAGCACAGCTCAACGGAATCTACAACAGATATGTGGCCACGGTGAGTGTAGGACATGTGGGCGCTACCCACTCACCCCTACTCGCCCACCCTTACTAGACGCATCAACAGCTCAACCTGCCGTTGCCCAACCTATGAACTGTGATAGTTAACCACTCGGCGTATAGGGGCTAACCAATCCCAGGAGGGAGATAAGAGTGCGGAATCAACGCTCGCCCTCGCATCCTGGTAAAAAAACAGAGCAACAACAACGAAACAATGACTGCAATAGCTAAAATAGAATGACATGCGTGTATGCAACATGCTGGAACAACAAGCATATAACCATATTCAACACAACAATTACACATGGTAAGCATACACAGCCCTCACACAGAGCAGCAACTATGCACGGCCATTCCACAAAACAGACACAGCAATCAGCCATCTCCAATTTACCCAAGTCATAAACACGTTGATTTACAAGCTCCAAATCCGTACCTTGATTCTGTGTAACGATTACCACACACACAAGCCCGAGAGATCTGGTTAAAACCTGCTAAAACACACGGCCCACAGATCTTAGGAACTAAATGAAAGGTCACGACAATTCACAGTAACTCACGGCTGGGAGTTATACACTACAACCAGCGATTATTCTACCATTCTACTCAGCAGGAAGCTCATAACAAAGCGCTAAAGTAAGATCTTATCGCTAATTCTGGTTAAAACCTGCTAAAACACACGGCCCACAGATCTTAGGAACTAAATGAAAGGTCACGACAATTCACAGTAACTCACGGCTGGGAGTTATACACTACAACCAGCGATTATTCTACCATTCTACTCAGCAGGAAGCTCATAACAAAGCGCTAAAGTAAGATCTTATCGCTAATTCGATAGACTACCTGAACAGCGAACACACGGCCGAAGGAAACAACTTCGCGATCTTACTTCCAGCTAACCACAGCCTCCAGAACGGTATAGGATGAAAGAGCTTCACGAGAGGAGTCCAACGCTACCTCAAACGTGCAAAATGGTGATCGAAAACGACGGGAATCACCGGATAAAAGTCACGGTGAACAGTGCTCTAGGGTTCACGAACAGAGGTCGACAATCGGGGGAAAGAAAATGCTAAGTATGGAATCTGCTAAAATGGAAACGAGGACCAAGCCTTCTAATATATAGAATCTGCTAAAATGGAAACGAGGACCAAGCCTTCTAATATATACAAGCGTGATCTGATAAAAATATCCACCGACACAAACAGCTTCCAAGACTTCTGAACGCATGAGCTAAACAACGCTCTATAACCCTAAACGACGTCGCACAACACCCGCAGGAGAAGTCTGGTCACTAACGCTAATCGCTGGAGGAATCTAAGTACAAAGCGCTAATCGCTGCTTCACACAACAGCGAACACACGCTACGCTAAACACTTGCGCGCTAAGCCAAAACGGAGACGTAACGGAGACATCTGAAGACACGCGTTAAACGCTAACCGCTGCCTCTACAACAGATCTCTTCCCACGAGAACAGATTTCTCGCTAGCGCTATATCTAAAACGACACCGTACCAACTAAATCAAACGACGACGTTTTGGAACCAGCACAAAAACACGCTGAGGCAACTATGGACAGATTCCTACCGCTGCGCTACCAGATCTCTCCTAAACGAAGACGTATTGATCTCTCGTGCCATCAAATACATGCTGCGGATAAGCAAACGCCCAACGACCAGATTCCTCACTAAACCGAACAGATCCTTCACGAAATCTGCTCAGATCTCACCCGATCACAAAACAGATTTCTAACTCAAAAGTATCAAAATTTCCAGAATTGCTCTAAATGTGAAATCTGACCCGAAAATGCAAACGAAACCTTCAAACAGAAATCTGAGCCACCAGAATTCTTAAAAACCGATTAATCCAACAATTAATCTTTATTAAATTTTCAGGTCTCACCTTTCTCCCCCACTAAAAAGGATTTCGTCCTCGAAATCAAACAATAATTTTGAAATACAATTCAACAACAGGCTATCAGAACAGAAATTCGCCTAACACATGGCCAAGAGTTCAAGATAACTGAGCAAACAACTAACAACAACTAGGGAAATAACAACCAGAAACTACTAACTACTGGAAATATAGTACAACAGCTACTCGAACAGATGCGGCCACTCCCGCTGCATCTTTTCTTCCAGCTCTCAAGTAGCTTCTTCCCTACCATGTTTGCTCCATTGCACCATCACCAACGGAATGGTTTTGTTCCTCAATTGTTTCTCTTTTCTGTCAAGGATCTGCAAGGATATTCCAGATAAATCAACGTCTGATCTAGCTCAACCTCGTCAGTTCTCAGCACATGAGACGGATCTGGCTCGTACTTCCTCAACATGGAAACATGACATCATGTAGAGAAGATAATTCCGGTGGCAACAACAGCCGATACGTCAAAGGGCCAATCCTCTCAACAATTTCATACGGTCCGACGTAACGAGGGGCTAACTTTCCCTTGTGTCCAAAGCGCATAACACTGCGAAACGGAGAAACTTTAAGGAATACCTGATCACCAACCTGAAACTCTAGAGGTCGACGCCTCTTATTTGTAACTGGCTTGGCGATCCTGAGCAGATTTCATCCGCTGACGAATCAGATCCACGTGATCCTTCATCTGCTGCACAAAGTCTGGGGCAGATAGCTGCCTCTCCCCCACTTCTTCCTAACATACGGGCGATCTGCTTCCTGTCATACAAAGCCTCAAACGGCGCCATACCAATCGTCACCTGATAACTATTATTGTAGGAAAATTCAACCAAAGACAACGCATCTTGCCAGCTACCACCAAAATCCATAACAACAGCTCGTAACATATCATCCAACGTCTGGATAGTTCTCTCAGATTGGCCATCTGTCTGGGGATGATATGATGTGCTCATAGCCAATCTGGTACCTAGAGCTGCTTGCAAACTCTTCCAAAACCTAAAGTGAACCTTGGATCTCGGTCTGAAACGATCGAAACAGGTACACCGTGCAGTCTAACCACAAAATCCACGTACAATTTCGCCATTTTTTTCAGAGAAAAGGTCATACCATAGGGAATAAAATGTGCAGACTTTGACAATCTGTCGATCATAACCCAAATCGCATCACAACCTCTGCTGGTACGAGGCAAATGCGTCACGAAATCCATCGCTATGTGCTCCCAATTCCATTGGGGCACTTCAAACTCTGCAACAGACCACCAGGTCTCATCCTTTCAGCCTTTACCATCTGACAGTTCAAGCAACGAGCGACAAACCCAGCAACGTCACTCTTCAAACCAACCCATCAGAAGTGTGGCTTCAACGCATGGTACATCTTCTGTGCACCAGGATGAACACTGTGTCTACTGCAGTGCGCTTCCCGAAGGATCTCCTCCTTCAAATCGATGAGGTTAGACACAACCAGCCTGCCACGAAACCTCAAGCAACCATCAGAAGAGACAGAATAATCCTCAAGTTCTCCAGCCCTGACCTTCAACTTCAACTCGTGGATGGAAGGATCAGTCCTTTGAGCTGCTCGAATGGTCGAAACAATCTGTGGCTCCACTTGGAAAGAAGAAACCACAACATAATCCTCAGCCGGGTAAAATCTCCAACCAGTAGTGTTAAGATGCTCCTGGTCCTTAGAAATATACAGCGAAGCAAGCATATCACCAGCCTTCCTACTCAAAGCATCGGCCACTACGTTCAATTTCCCAGGATGATACTTGATCTCGCAGTCAAATTCCTTCAGCAGCTCCATCCACCTACGCTGTCTCATATTCAAATCAGGCTGCGAAAACAGATATTGCAAACTCTTGTGGTCTGAGTACACCACAAATTGCTCACCATACAGATAGTGATGCCAGATTTTCAACGCAAAGACCACTGCTGCTAGCTCCAAATAATGAACTGGATAACGAGTCTCATGCGGTTTGAGCTGCCGCGAAGCATACGCAATGACTCGACTATGCTGCATCAAAACACAACCTAGCCCATTGAGCGAAGCATCAGTACAAACGACGTAACCACCTGATCCAGACGGCAGAGCCAATACAGGTGCAGTAGTCAACTTCTCTTTGAGCAATTGAAAAGCATTCTCGCATTGCTCAGTCCACACAAACCGCTTGTCCTTCTGAGTCAGTTGAGTCATCGGCCGAGCTATGCTAGAAAATACTTCAATGAAGCGACGGTAATATCCAGCCAGACCCAATAAGCCAGACCCAATAAGCTACGAATCTCCGATACGTTCCTGGGATGCTCCCAGTTCAAAACAGCATCAACCTTATTGGGATCCACAGAAATCCCCTCGGCTGAAATTACATGACCCAAGAATACGACGCGATCCAACCAAAACTCGCACTTGGAGAATTTAGCATACAACTGCTGGTCTCTCAACGTCTGAAGGACAATTCTCAAATGCTCCTTATGCTCCAAAGGAGTCTTCGAATATACCAAGATGTCGTCAATGAACACTATCACGAACTGATCAATAAAATCTCGAAAGACTCGGTTCATCAAATCCATGAAGACTGCAGGTGCGTTGGTCAGCCCAAACGGCATAACTAGGAACTCAAAGTGCCCGTACCTAGTACGAAAAGCAGTCTTTGCAACATCTTGATCTCTTACTCTCAGCTGATGGTACCCTGAACGTAGATCGATCTTCGAGTATACAGCAGACCCTTGCAATTGGTCAAACAAGTCGTCGATCCTCGGCAACGGGTACTTATTCTTAACAATGGCTTTGTTCAGCTGACGGAAATCAATGCACATCCTCATTGAGCCATCCATCTTCTTCACAAACAATATGGGCGCTCCCCAGGCGACATGCTAGGTCTGATAAAACCTTTCTCCAGCAAATCGCCCAACTGCACCTTGAGTTCTCTCAACTCCGCAGGCGCCAAATGATACGGTGCACCAGAAATCGGAGTTGTGCCAGGCAACAGCTCTATGCTGAAGTCAATTTCTCTCCTCGGAGGAAAATCAGGAATCTCATCCGGAAACACATCAAAAAATGACGCTCCACGGGAACGTCGCTGAGCTGCACACGAGAAGAAGAAGATGCATCCAAGGCGTAGATCATAAAACCAGCGTTCTCCGTCGACAACAAACTGAACATCTCCATCGTCGAGACTAACGGAATCTTCAATCGGGAATCCTGGCCGTAGAAGTCCCACTTCTCGCCAGACAGAGGCCTAAAACGCACGATCCCATGGAAACAATCCACGGAGGCCCTATAGTTAGACAACACGTCCATTCCCACGATGCAATCGAAATCCCACAACATCAGACAAATCATATTCGCTACAACACATGCTCACCAAATCTCAGAACGCCATCTAACAAAACCTCTTGGGAGAACAGACTCATGCCGCCAGGAGTAGAAACAGAAACAACATCGCGCAAAGAAATGGTATGCAGATGATGCTCAATAACAAATGAATCAGAGATGAAAGAATGCGATGCGCCAGTGTCAAACAACACTCGTGCAGAAAAGTAAAAAACAAGGCATGTACCTGCAATCACCCTGCTCGACGTCTCCTCCGCCTGCTCCCTAGTAATAACGTTCGCCTGAGCATGCTGAGGTCCAGAATATAATGGCTGAGACGACTGTCCGAATCGCGACGGACCAGGCTGCTGGAACGGTCTGAACTGAGTCTCACCCAACCGGGGCTGCTGAAACTGAGGGGAACGACCCCTAAACTGTCCTCCTCGACCCTGAGGCGGGGCTGCGGCTTGCTGCGATCCAGCTGACGGACACACCCTAGCGAAATTCCCATACTGACCACAAATATTGCAAGAGCCCTGAACACCGACACACTGAGTCGATGGATGCTTGCCACCACAATAACCACAGAACTCAGCCCGAGAACCACTGCTACTCGAGCTACCTGAACCAGAAGAGCCGGAACCAGACTTCTTCTTGAACTGATGGCCGCGGGGTCGGAACCGCTGACGGCCAGACTGTTATGCCACCTGCGGCTGTTGCTGCTGTTGGGGCTGATGGGCTGACTGCGATGCCTGAGAAGACTGCGCTCCCTGACCAGCGGGACGACCACCCTGTGCCACCTGCGGCCTACGAGCACGACGACTCCTCAACCCTTCCTCGATATCAATAGCATTGTCAACTGCTTCAGCATAAGTCTTGGGTTTGTTTGTCAGCACCATCTGATACAGCTCCTCGTTCAAACCCTCCAAAAATCTAGTCATCTTGGCCCTCTCCCGGCCAGCAACGTGCGGGAACATACGCCAACAAAGAAGAAAACTACCGAGCATACTCACGAACAGACATCGTACCTTGTTCCAAATGATCGAACTCCCGCTCACGGGCATTCACGTACGACTCAGGGACATACTCCTGCCTAAAGGCAGCACAGAAGCTATCCCAAGTGATCCCAACACCGGTCTCCACCAAAGTACTCGAAGCGCCTCGCCACCAGCGCTCTGCACCCTTCTCAGCTGAAAGGTCGCCATACTCAGCCTGAGCTCGTAATCATACTGAACCCGGTCAAACAAACCGATAATGTGATGAAGCCACGAATCCGCGTCCTGGCTAGACTCGTCACCGTTAAAGACCTGGGGATTCATCCTTTGGAACCTAACCATAATAATCTCCACACGAGTAGGCAAGTCATCATCTTCCTCCTATTTTTCACGTCTACCAAGACCACGACGAGGAATGCTACGCCGATCCTCATTCTGTCCTGCTGATTCCTCAAACTGTCCCTACCTCTAGCTCTATGTCTAGGCGGCATCTACGAATACACTCAACAGGATAAGGCAAAACAGAACAAGTACAGCATAGATATCACATAACACAAAAATATGCAGCACATAAATCACATAGTCAAGCACATGCCACACACAACACTGTGCCTAGACTCAAGTGTGATCAAAGAAATCGAGCTCATCCCAGCTTAAGCTCTGATACCAAAAATGTCAGGCCTCGTGCCCACAACAGAGATAAACCACGCAGAAACATGCGAAAGCGACTAAAAAGCGGGTAAAAAATTTTTGCTTTTGGCCTGACGATTTAAAACGATATAATTTAAAATACGGTAATACTCAAAATACAATCCCAGTTACACCAAACCAACAAAGGCTACAAGCCCACAACATAAAGTACAGCATAAATATATATCAAGTACCTGACAACAACCACAACTGAATACAACGGAATACAACAAAAGCACACATCCCCTGGCTAACAGTACTGATACATAAATATATGATATACGCTAATAGGATACTCTAACCACCTCCTGGGGCACCTCCAGCTGGTTAGCTCCACGACCAGCTGAATAACCTGGACAACACAACAGGCAAGGAAAACATACTCAAAATACAATCCCAGTTACACCAAACCAACAAAGGCTACAAGCCCACAACATAAAGTACAGCATAAATATATATCAAGTACCTGACAACAACCACAACTGAATACAACGGAATACAACAAAAGCACACATCCCCTGGCTAACAGTACTGATACATAAATATATGATATACGCTAATAGGATACTCTAACCACCTCCTGGGGCACCTCCAGCTGGGTTAGCTCCACGACCAGCTGAATAACCTGGACAACACAACAGGCAAGGAAAACAAACCAAGCCCCAGAGGGACATGGGGTCAAACCCCAGTACGGAGAACAACTATAAAACAGCAGTAAACAGCAATGATAAGATGCAGATGCTATGCATGAGACAAGGGACAACAACCGAAGGCTACAACCAAGGAAGGGAGCCAAAGAACTCAAGCACAGCTCAACGGAATTTACAACAGATATGTGGCCACGGTGAGTGTAGGACATGTGGACGCTACCCACTCACCCCTACTCGCCCACCCTTACTAGACGTATCAACAACTCAACCTGCCGTTGCCCAACCCATGAACTGTGGTAGTTAACCACTCGGCGCATAGGGACTAACCAATCCCAACAGGGAGATAAGAGTGCGGAATCACCGCTCGCCCTCGTATCCTGGTAAGAAACAGAACAACAACAATGAAACAATGGCTGCAATAGCTGAAATAGAATGACATGCATGTATGCAACATGCTGGAACAACAAGCATATAACCATATGCAACACAACAATTACACACGGTAAGCATACACAGCCCTCACACGGAGCAGCAACTATGCACGGCCATTCCACAAAACAGACACAGCAATCAGCCATCTCCAATTTACCCAAGCCATAAACACGCTGATTTACAAGCTCCAAATCCGTACCTTGATTCGTGCAACGATTACCACACACACAAGCCCGAGAGATCTGGTTAAAACCTGCTAAAACACACGGCCCACAGATCTTAGGAACTAAATGAAAGGTCACGGCAATTCACAGTAACTCACGGCTGGGAGTTATACACTACAACCAGCGATTATTCTACCATTCTACTCAGCAGGAAGCTCATAACAAAGCGCTAAAGTAAGATCTTATCGCTAATTCGAAAGGCTACCTGAACAGCGAACACACGGTCGAAGGAAACAACTTCGCGATCTTACTTCCAGCTAACCACAGCCTCCAAGAACGGTGTAGGATGAAAGAGCTTCACGAGAGGAGTCCAACGCTACCTCAAACGTGCAAAATGGTGACCGGAAACGACGGGAATCACCGGATAAAAGTCACGGTGAACAGTGCTCTAGGGTTCACGAACAGAGGTCGACAATCGGGGGAAAGAAAATGCTCTGCTAAAATGGAAACGAGGACCAAGCCTTCTAATATATAGAATATGCTAAAATGGAAACGAGGACCAAGCCTTCTAATATATACACGCGTGAAATCTGATAAAATTATCCACCGACACAAACAGCTTCCAAGACTTCTGAACGCATGCGCTAAACAACGCTCCATAACCCTAAACGACGTCGCACAACACCCGCAGGAGAAGTCTGGTCACTAAAGCTAATCGCTGGAGGAATCTGAGTACAAAGCGCTAATCGCTGCTTCACACAACAGCAAACACACGCTACGCTAAAAACTTGCGCTCTAAGCCAAAACGGGGACGTAACGGAGACATCTGAAGACAAGCGTTAAACGCTAATCGCTGCCTCTACAACAGATCTCTTCCCACGCGAACAGATTTCTCGCTAGCGCTATATCTAAAACGACACCGTACCAACTAAATCAAACGACGGCGTTTTGGAACCAACACAAAAACACGCTGAGGCAACTATGGACAGATTCCTACCGCTGCGCTACCAGATCTTTCCTAAACGACGACGTATTGATCTCTTGCGCCACCAAATACACGTTGCAGATAAGCAAACGCCCAGCGACCAGATTCCTCACTAAACCGAACAGATCATTCACGAAATCTGCTCAGATCTCACCCGATCACAAAACAGATTTCTAACTCAAAAATATCAAAATTTCCAGAATTGCTCTAAATGTGAAATCTGACCCGAAAATGCAAACGAAACCTTCAAACAGAAATCTGAGTCACCAGAATTCTTAAAAACCGATTAATCCAACAATTAATCTTTATTAAATTTTTAGGTCTCACAGGTATATACCGAGATACCGATACATAATTTCGGTAAAATCGGTATTTTATCAATATCGTACCGATTTTCGATAAATCGGTACGGTATCGGTATCGTTTTTTTAATACTGCAATTTTCGGTATACCGAAAAAACGATATGATATCGGTATTATTTTTTTCAATATCGAATTTTTCGGTACAGTATACGATATGATTTGAAAAATTCGATATACCGTACCGAACCAACCCTATCATTAAGTGCACAAAAATAATTGGTCTTCACATATTAATGATGTGGATCAAAGTCAAGGTCACACATCATAGACTGATGTGGATTTGTTCTTTTTTTCTTTTTCTTTTATTTAAAGGATTTGTACTCACGAGTTGTTAAACACCATATTTAACGATAATGATTTTTATATATAAATTAAAGGACTAACATTGGATCAGAGACCCTTGGACCATACAAATTTTGAATCGATGGATATATGCGGATATATTTGGAATTGAGAATGAGGATTTATATAATAGATCGACCCCAGAGTATATCTCACAATATTTTAGTGGGGATTATGTTCCACACAGGATCGCGTCTCTGAAGTCGGGGAGGAGAATCTTAGGCCACCACAAGTCTTGCCAGCTCACTTGTATCCCCGGGAGCTATGATAGATTTTAGTCAGCATTATTTACTAACAAGGGATTCTTCAAGAAAGTTTCTTGACATAAAAAAACAAAATCTACAAGCTAGCTACATAAGATTTTATGAATTTAGAGGAAGACCCATGGCACAACATACTTCATTCTCTATGAATATCATTAGAATATCAAGAGTTTCGCTAACCAGACTATTCTAGTTGAATCAAACTTTCACAACAATCAGGTATATTGATTACCTATTGACCTAATTCAATATTTGATTTTTATTAGATTTCTAACAGTCTTGTAAAAAGAATATCGATAAAAAGAATAAACAGCAATATGCTAAATGGTCCTATAATAGGAGCCGGTGGATCTACAGCTCTAAGTTTCTGACCCCTCAACCAGGGGCGTAACCACATATGGGCTAGCCTGGGCTTTAGCCCAGGCTAGCCAGTCCAAGCCCATATATATATATATATATATCTAATATATACATAATTTCATATTAAAAAAAAATTAAATTAAATCCAGCCCCCCAAGCCCACCCAGCCCCCCAGCCCTCCTTTCGTTCCGCCCCTGCCCCCAACTATGTTTATTTTTGTGGGTTTTTCAACCCAAACAACCATGTTAAATCTGAAAGGCCGAATCAATTGTAATCTTTTTTGAATTTAGTTTCACATAAAACCCATCGAGTCTCCATCTCCTATATACCCAACTCCAATTTACCATGATACAAAAAATTCATGTAATCTGCAAGTGTGTGTTTGCAACTTTGCGTGGCCACAAATAGTATCCTAGAGGAACTGATGAGAAACACTCGCCACTTCATACCTTTCAAATAAAGATAACCAATGGGTACAAAAGGCCCAACGGTGTGACCAAGTTGGCGGCTATACACAAATGGTTATGCATGAGACTTGTCAAGTGCGGTTTACTAGCCAGAACTGTTGAGGATGAAGGTTGTCAGTAACAAGAAGTAGAAATTTCTTTGACACGAGATTTTCTAGCCACGGTTCGTTAACGCAATGCGAGGACGTTGATCAATACATTCCATCTCCACTTAGGGACTCTATCACAGAGAATTCTGGAGAAAGGAAACTAAATAAAATCTGGGGAGCGAGAGTTTTCACCAACGGACAAATATAGCGTGTCATTAGAAGTGAGGACTTTGTACCCATTCTGATTATCAAATGGTTCAGATAACATAAAGCCAGTTCCCTCTGTTCCCTTGTCAACACTCGAGAAATCATCCAATGTCGCATTTGAACGCATTGTTTCTGGATCCTGGTCATTCTCAGTCGGCACATAATCTGTACTCAACTGGGGGTCCTTACATTCCATATTAATTTCTTGGGTAGAAGCCATATTTTAATGATCCGCTGCGATGAGGTATCTGAACATGCACGGATCATTTCCGAAGCCAGTATGTTGTGAGGTCCAGGTTTCACAGAGTCTGATTGATGGACAGAAGTCCCTATGCTGGAGAGATGCTGCTGAAGCGAACTCTCATCATCAAAATGGACGACGTCTTCCCAGTGGCGGATCGCAGATGAAAATAAGTCGCCGCCGATATCCTGTCATCAAATTATACCACAATCAAAACATAACTTAGATAGGTAGGCCTAAGGGGGAGACAAAAGGAAATTCCAAGAATTGCATCTCAAAAAAGGTACTAGAGTAGAGGATGACCGATTCGTCTTCTCCTGGTACATTGTTCTTTTCAGATGGCATTTGAGCAGCATCACATCGTCCTCTCTTCGGATATGGTCGTGGAATCTTTCCATGAATATTGAAAACTACACTGGCACTCCTCTGAGAATTAGTGTAGCAGTACATCCTTCTTCCACTTAGGCATGTATGAGCATGTCTTACCATATCTTCCCAGTGCTTGTTTCAAATTAACAATCTGGCAGATAAACCATGAACTGAAGTAGACATGTATGCTAGACAACATGTCTGCTAATATATTGTTAACCAAGCCATAAGAATTGTCAGCACAATACTTAAAAATGCCGGATTTGTATTTGTTAAAGCTCTGTAGAGTATGATAAGCCACTTCAATCAAGTTGCTGAAATATTCAACAAGTTCAGGTGTATGGCAACTATTTGTGTCTCCGAAACCCGCCGGATCTGATCGGATCCATTGATAATAATAGAGCAATGCAGAAACCAAAAATATTATGCCTGAGTGTAGACTACTCACCATAAAATGCAGAAATAGCTTCTAAAATGAAGCAACAGAAAATTCAACATACATGAAAGATACAAGAGAAACATCGAAGTAGCAATAAAATCAATATAGTAAAAGAACAGGCTGTTTCACAATTGGGACCTTTTTTTGTGTGGATATAACTGGGGGAGAGTAAAACAAAGACCTCTTGTTTTGGGGCCTCACCTCTTACCAGCAGGGGATCCTTGGTTGTCAAAATTGTAAGTGAGGATAACATTTGAGTAGCATATGAATCAAGGGTAATATCAAGAGGCTAAGGTAAATGTAATAAGTTGACCACCAGAACTTAACGGTAACAAGAGATATACAACTCAACCAGAAAAGCGGGAAACCAACAGAAATTGTTATTGGGGTATAAACCGCAAAGGGGGTACAGTTGAAGAAGAGATTCAGAATCTGTGAGAACTCTATGTTGAAGAAAGAAACAGAGAGTGAGAATAGATAGAAAAAGAGCGAATTCTTGTAACCTGTAATCGATTGAGTTTATAATAAAGATTGCCTTCTTCTTCCCGTGGATGTAGATCACCATTTGATCGAACCACGTAATTGCTTGTGTCTTCATTTCCAGTTCTTTAATTTCTGTTCTCGATCATTCTTGTGCGCTTGACAATTTGGTAGCAGATTAATCTTGATAATTTCTGTAATCAAGAACCAGTGCAAACAATCAGAGATTAAAAAACAACAAGTGGCGCCGTCCGTGGGAATTCAATTTGCGATCAAGAATGGGAACTTCCAAATTTGATATTGAAAAGTTTTCTGGGCAAAATGACTTTGGGCTATGGAGGGTTAAGATGCGAGCAATCCTAGTCCAGCAGGGAGTCGTGGATGCATTGAAAGGGGAGAGGTCTCTCCCCGATACTCTATCTCCAACCGAGAAGAACAATATACTGGAGAAAGCACATAGTTCCATTATATTGTGTCTGGGTGACAGAGCATTGCGAGAAGTGGCAAGAGAAGACACTGCATGCAAAGTCTGGGCAAAACTCGAACAGCTGTACATGACAAAGTCCCTGGCTAATCGACTCTATCTGAAACAAAGGCTTTACTCATTCAAGATGGCAGAAGAGAAGTCAATGGCAGAACAGATTGATGAGTTCAATAAGATCATCGATGATCTTGAAAACATTGAAGTCAAGTTGGATGATGAAGACAAGGCCCTATTACTGCTGAATTCAATCCCAAAGAGCTACGATCATTTTAAGGATGCAATACTCTACGGCAGAGAACAGACAATATCTCTGGAAGAGGTTCAATCAGCAATAAGGGCCAAAGAACTTCAAAGAAAGTTGGAAGGAAAAACAATTAGCACTGGGGAAGGATTGCTGGCCCGGGGCAGAACTGAAAGAAGAGACCAGAAAGGAAATAAGAAGTTTCGATCGAGGTCAAGGTCCAGCAAGAATGACAATCATGGGAATGCTACAAACGGTAAGACTCCTTTCAAGTGCTTTTACTGTCACAAAGAGGGTCACTATAAGCGGGACTGCCCCGAAAGGAAAAGGTCACACAACCATGACAAGACTAAGGCCGGTGAAAACGCAGTAGTTGTGTCTGATGGGTATGAATCTGCTGATGCACTGGTGGTGAATCAAAATGAGTCCAGTGCTGAGTGGATTCTAGATTGAGGTTGTAGTTTTCATATGTGTCCACACAAGGAATGGTTTGAGAGGCTTGAAACCATTGAAGGGGGGCTAGTTCTGCTAGGGAATAACAAAGCTTGTAAAGTGATGGGAATTGGGTCAATAAGGCTCAAAATGCACGATGGAGTTGAAAGAATTCTGGAGGAGGTGAGGTACATCCCGGAGTTGAAAAGAAATCTGATCTCACTTGGTATGTTGGAGATGGGTGGCTGCGTATTTAAGGCAGAAAAGGGAATGGTAAAAGTAATTAGAGGGTCCCTACTCATCATGAAAGGTGTCAGGAAGAATGGACTATACTCACTGTTAGGTAATACAGTAGTTGGACAATCATCCACTATCACTAGGCCCACACCTGACAGTGCCATTCTTTGGCACAAAAGACTAGGCCATGTGAGTGAACAGGGACTTATTGAATTGACAAAACAGGACCTCTTGTGCGGGGATAAGGTGACAGAGTTAAGTTTCTGTGAACAGTGTGTTTTAGGCAAAGCCAAGAGAGTGAAATTCAACACAGGCATACACAAAACTCAAGGACCTCTTGAATACGTGCATGCTGATTTATGGGGGCCGGCTAAAACACAAACACTGGGTGGAGCAAAGTATTTCATGTCCATAATAGATGATTTCTCAAGAAGGGTCTGGGTATTCCTGCTGAAAAATAAAGCTGAAGCATTTGTGAAGTTCAAGGAATGGCTGCTGAAAACAGAAAATAAGTTGGGGTCCAAGCTAAAATGCTTAAGAACAGACAATGGGATGGAGTTTGTCTCGGAGGAATTCAATGATTTCTGTAAAAGGGCTGGCATCAGTAGGCATAAGACTGTTGTGAATACTCCACAACAGAATGGACTCGCAGAAAGAATGAACAGAACGCTCTTGGAGAGGGTAAGATGCATGTTACTTGATGCATCACTTCCTAAGTCATTCTGGGGTGAAGCAATTACTACAGCTTGCCATCTGATAAACCGTTGTCCCTCCACTGCTATCAACTGTAAGACACCAATGGAAAAATGGAGTGGACAACCTGCGGATTATAAGGATCTCAAGGTCTTTGGGTGCATGGCTTATGCCCATTCGAAACAAGACAAGTTGGAGGCTAGAGCAAAACGGTGTATCTTTCTAGGATATCCACAAGGAGTTAAAGGATATAAGTTGTGGTGCCTAGAACCAGGAGAACAAAGGTGCATAATCAGCCGAGATGTGACCTTTGATGAAACAAGAATGGGGTACTGCTCAAGGCCAAACTCTACTGATGCACAGAAAGATGATGGATCTGGCATTTCACGGTTTGAGGTGGAGCTATCAGGAAGACCAACTGAAATAACAGAAACCATTGGCAGCAGCAGAACAAGTGAATCACAAACTCAGCAGGTTGAGGAATCAGCAAGTCCTAACACAGTTAGTATACAAGATTACAGTCTAGTGAGGGACAGAGAAAGAAGGGAAATCAGGCCTCCTTTAAGGTATGGACATGCAGATATGATTTCCTATGCATTCAATGTTGCAGAGGATATCACATATTCAGATCCTAGAACATATACAGAGGCTCTAGAAAGCAAGGAAGGACACCACTGGGAAGAAGCGATGAATGAGGAAATGGATTCCTTAAAGAAAAACAACACCTGGAAAATTGTAGACCGACCCAAGAATCAGAAAATAGTAGGGTGCAAGTGGATCTACAAGAAGAAATATGGGGAATCAGGATCAAATAAAGTTCGGTTCAAAGCCAGGTTGGTGGCTAAAGGATTTACTCAAGTAGAAGGTGTGGATTTTAATGAAGTCTTCTCACCGGTTGTTAAACACTGCTCCATTAGGATGTTGTTGGCCATGGTAGCTCATTATGATATGGAACTCGAACAGCTGGATGTGAAGACTGCATTCTTACATGGAGAGTTAGAGGAAACCATATACATGAGTCAACCTACTGGTTTCATTAAGCCAGGAAATGAAAACAAGGTGTGTTTGCTGGAAAAATCACTATATGGCTTGAAACAAAGCCCACGGCAATGGTACAAACGGTTTGATGACTATATGCACAAGATAGACTTCACAAGGAGTAATCATGACTGTTGTGTATACATAAAACGAGTAAAAGGCAAGGAAACTGTCTACCTGTTGTTATATGTCGATGACATGCTGGTTGCTAGCAAAAGCAGGGCTGAAATCTTGGAAATCAAGACCATATTGAACACTGAATTTGAGATGAAGGACATGGGAGCAGCTAAACGAATACTGGGCATGGAAATCTCTCGAAACAGAGCAGAACAGGGTTTATTTTTGCACCAGGGACCATATCTCAGCAGGGTATTGCAAAGGTTCCATATGCATACTTCAAAGGCAGTGACATCTCCCCTTAGCTCTCAATTTAAGTTGTCTAAAGAACAATCACCTCAGGACAGTGAAGAAATAAAGGATATGTCTAATATACCATATTCGAGTGGAGTTGGTAGTTTGATGTATGGTATGGTTTGCAGCAGACCTGATCTTGCTTATGCCATGAGTGTGGTGAGTCGATTTATGTCAAATCCAGGGAGAAAACACTGGGAGGCTGTGAAATGGGTATTGAGGTATGTAAAAGGATCACTGGACAGAGGGCTAAGATTCTCAAAACAAGACAGTGACAGAAATCAGCTGGTTGGGTTTTCAGACTCAGATTTTGGAGGAAGCATTGACACTAGGAAGTCTATAACAGGGTACATCTTCACCTTGTTTGGTACAGCAGTTAGCTGGAAGGCAAATCTGCAATCGGTTGTGGCACTTTCAACTACAGAAGCTGAGTATATTGCGGTGTCAGAGGCAATAAAAGAAGCCCTGTGGATGAAAGGAATGGTGGAGGAATTAGGACTAGAACAGAGTACTGTCCTTATTCATTGTGACAACCAGAGCACAATACATCTCACTAAACATCAAATGTTTCACGAAAGATCGAAGCACATTGATGTGAAAATGCATTTCGTGAGAGATGTAGTATCAAAGGGAATAATCAAAATGGTAAAGATTCCCACTGAGGAGAACCCAGCCGACATGCTTACAAAATCACTACCAGTAACCAAGTTCAGACACTGTCTTAGCTTGGTTGGTCTTAACGGACAGTGAGGCCCTTCATGGGGGAATTGGAAGAAGAAGGCAGTGAGGAAAAGTGTTAAGTTTGGCAGTCAAGGTGGAGATTTGTAATAAGTTGACCACCAGAACTTAACGGTAACAAGAGATATACAACTCAACCAGAAAAGCGGGAAACCAACAGAAATTGTTATTGGGGTATAAACCGCAAAGGGGGTACAGTTGAAGAAGAGATTCAGAATCTGTGAGAACTCTATGTTGAAGAAAGAAACAGAGAGTGAGAATAGATAGAAAAAGAGCGAATTCTTGTAACCTGTAATCGATTGAGTTTATAATAAAGATTGCCTTCTTCTTCCCGTGGATGTAGATCACCATTTGATCGAACCACGTAATTGCTTGTGTCTTCATTTCCAGTTCTTTAATTTCTGTTCTCGATCATTCTTGTGCGCTTGACAATTTGGTAGCAGATTAATCTTGATAATTTCTGTAATCAAGAACCAGTGCAAACAATCAGAGATTAAAAACAACAGTAAATATGACAGGAGAAAAGTTACATTTTTAAGTCCTTCGTTATCTGGAAGCAGTCTCATCAACAAATACTGGACAGTGTGAATTCTTTTACTTTGCATGCTCTGGAAACTCTCTCCACCCCCTCCATATACTACGCGCTCTACATATTTTGTCGGAGAAAGAGTCTTCTTCTTCTTGTTAACTGAAGATCAGAAAGCACAATATTAGAAGCATATTTGACTTGGCATTAAAACTGGTATACCTTTTGGTTGATGGAAAAATGGAATTAGGGATGGCAACGATAGGACGAGTTGCTTTTCTCATTACCATCACCACCCCCAATAAATCAGGAATTTCATCCCATAGCCATGGAATTGGTTAGAGACGGGATCCCCAATACTCATCACCGATATATCAAATAATATATATTTTTTACTATTATATCTTATTATTATTTAATTTATATATATATTGATTTCGGGGATGAGTTTTATTCTCGTTCTATTTGATCAGGGATTTTAAAAAATCTCTAAACACGTCCCGTTCACGTTTTTCATGCGAGGCGTTGAACCCACGGAGAAAATTGTCATCCTACATGGGTTCAAACTTATGGTTCCATGTAATAAATTTTCATAACAAAAGATTTATTCTTTCGAGCATCATGCATTACATTATCCTTGTATTACATGAACTAATATGAACTCACTCCTAGACAAGGAAGGAACAGCAAAAACAGGCGACGAGGAGCTTACATTCTATGCAACAATCCCGGACCATAAATGACTCGGTCCACTCATCTTCCAACATGCTCCCAGCAAAGTTCACAACTCTTGCCCCTAATAGACACAAACAAGCCTTCACCCACGTCGAACTATGTCCAAATTTTACACATAAATTGACCATGCCTTTCTCGAGATCTACTACGTACATTTCCTCGGAAAAATAAGGCTTCCTTTCTTCCTGTAATGATCCTCTTGTTGAAGTACTCATTACTCCAATGAAGATCATCTTCGTTTTTGTTCGCCTCAAGAATTAAAATCTCCACCTTAGATGAGGTTCCTGGCCAGAGACAAGCAACTCCGTAGTCTTCTTATCAACAACAGCCAGCTGTAGAGCCACGCCGCCTTTTCCATTTAATTCCTGACCTGTCAGACGGGAGTAGATACTTCATCCAAAAATTTGAGCTGCAAACTTCTTCTTTCCGTGGATGTAGCTATTGATAGATCAGTGTTCCCAAATACGAATTACATGTATGCAATTAGCTTGACTTGATGATGGTCTCAAGGGCATCCTAGAAAACCCTAGAAAAACAAGAAAGCACTACTACAAAACAGGTGATAGACAACGGATAAAATCCATTGTCTATTAGGAAAAACGACCGTGGTCGAAGCCCGTGTTGTTAAAAGTCCCGATTAACCACAACGGAGTTTAACCGAGTTTAAACCTACAACAACGGTGAGTATCTGTTGTTGAATATGACTTTTACAACAAAATATACATGTTGTCGAAACCAGTGTTGTTAAAATGTACAATCAACAATGGACAAAATCCGTTGTAATAAGTTTTTTATTATTCGACAACATTTTAAAAAAACCGTTGTTATATCAATAATATATTTGTCTCGGTAATACAAATTTGTAATCTATTAATTATAATGATACGAATTAAAAATTATTAATTTATATATACGAATATTAGAAATTCCAATTGATTACACAATAAAAAAATATGATATTATATAAGAAATTCTATCCAATTGGATCAAATTATGGAAAATTATAATGTTAATACCACAAAATAATTTGTCCTACAAATAATTCATTACACTTCCCAATGATCTAGCTTTGAAAATAATTTCATCCAAAACTATTGCACCAAAAGCAATACCGTAAGACATCTTTAATAACCGTTGTCAATTTTGGTAGAAAACGCGCTCATCAATAACGGATTTCACAGAAAAACGTTGTTAATAAATTGAACACCATGGTTTTACATGAATATGTTGTCTATTGCGCGTTATCAAAGGTCATTTTTGTAGTAATGAAGAATTTAAATTAAAGCCACGGTCTCGCTTATTTCGTCTAAAAATCAAAGTAGACAAACAGAACCCGTTTTCCCAGCTCAATGACCCGACTTTGGGAGAGAACATCGAGATTGAGCGTAGAAAATGACATGTAAATAGCTACAGCACTAAAACATATACATATACTGCATTGTTGAAGCTGAACCGAACCACTGATCATCTGATCCACCATGATTGGAATCTTCCATCTGTGGAGCCGCAAAAATCTTGAGAGTAGTATATTCAATCAAGAATTTGTTTGATTGCTAGTAGTTTGACCAAGCTTTGTCCCATATATATATAAAGAAACAAAGAAATAAAAACAGCTGGGCCCAAAAATAGCGTGTTCGCTGTAGCAACACCACCACACTTTCAAGTTTCACCACACTCCACGTGTGTGGAACCCTATTTTACCGTTAGAACAGTTGAAATTTGAAACCATATTCGATAATGATTTAAAATTTAATTCTAATACTTACTGATTTATCCATCGTCAACCTTAAAAATTTTCATTGAACAAAAATGTTAAATGTTCTGATATTTATTAAACTTGTCTTGCTTGTAAAACTAACTTGGCTTTTTAACCCAAGTCTTGAGGGCATTCTAACTAATCATGGTAACCATAAATAAATTCATAGGCTAACAATATTGGGAGTTAGGAAAGTCAAGTGGTCAAGTACTTCGACGCGCAAGCCATCTTTCCGTCTTAGCGGGGGAAACAATATTAAAGTATTCTGCATCCACACAAAACCAGAAAAAAAACTCTCATGTGGTAGCATCTATGTGGTAGATTTATGATGAATTGTGTACTTCTAGATTTACGTTTAAGCAGAAAAACAAATCGTTTTTTGTGTTTGCTCTACAATTTGAACCAAAGATTATTTCGAAGATAAAGAAAGTTCAAAGGAAAGATCCACGTATCCGCAGATCAAAAGATTTGGTTTTATTTGGTAATCCAAATAAATATAATATTTCATCATATGGTTGTTTACAAATGAATAACAGATTAATGGTATCGGATGTTGCATAATTTAAAGAAACATTGCTTCGAGAGGCACATTTCTGTCGTTATAGTGTGCATCCTGGTAGCCGTCGAATGTATAACATGCTGAAATCATATTTCTGGTGGAATGCGATGAAAAGAGATTTTATATATGTCAGCAAGTGAAAGCCGAGAGAGTGAAATCTTGAGATATGTTACGAGTCTAGAAATACCATAATGGAACTGTGAACACATTGACTGGACTTTGTTACTCACTCAGAACGATTAGAGGTTGTGATATGATCTGGGTGTTAGTTGATTGATTATCCAAATCAAATCACTTTATTCCATATGATCGTACTATTTGTATAAGACGATGACACAGTTATATATGGATAATGTGGTTAGATTGCATAGTATTCCTGTTTCTATTGTATCTGATCGTGATCCTAGATTTACATCTAAGTTTTGGAGTAGTTTTCAAAATGTTTTGGGAACGAAGTTAGAAATAAGTACAACCTATCATCTCCAAACTGATGGTCAGACAGAAAAGAGGTTAGTCCATAAAGGACTATCCAGAACATAGAAGCTGATACGATCAATGATTATGGATTTTGATGGAAATTGGTAGGTATCACTTGTGGAATTCGCTTACAATAAAAATTTTCAAACAACTATTTTGACAACGTTTGAAACTTTATATGTTAGAAAGTGTTGCACCAATATGTTGGAATGAGATTGGAGAAAAACCGCTGACTCAACCTGAATTTGCCGAAGAAATAAACATGAAGATTGATTTGACTTGGAAGAGAATGAAAGGTCTCAAGATCGTCAAGCTAGTTATGCGAATAATAGACGTAGACCTCTAGAATTTCAGGTTGTGGATCAAGTCTTTTTGAAAGTCTCACCGCTCCGTGGTACGATGAGATTTTGTCGAAAAGGAAAGTTACCTCCATGTTCCATCGGACCATATGATATTATTGTTGGTTTGTTGGCTTATAAATAGAATTTATCGCAAAGTTTGTTTGCGATACATTATGTGTGTCAAGTATCCATGATACGGAAATATAAGCCAAATCCATCGTATTTGTTGAGACCGGGGGAAGTGGAGTTCGGTATTTCTCTAAATTATATTGAATATACTATCCAAATTCTGAATCGAAAGGTTAAGGAACTGCGAAATAAGAGAAGGATAAAATATGTGATGAATGACCTCGTTTGATTTCGAGATCCTCATTAGAGGGGAAGAATGTAGGGACCCAGTTTCATTTATAAAAAAAAGGAAGTTAATTACGTCATCTCTCTCTCGTGTCCCGACCGCTTCTCTGCTTCTTTCCATCTGCTATTGTTGTCACTTGCAAGCACTAACTATAGTTTTGGGAAGCTCTTGATGTAAGCTATCTTTCCTTACAATTTTTTGTTCAGAAATTTTTAACTGTTGGTCGAACCCTATTTTTTCGTTTGCTTTTTCCACCGTTGCCGTCTCCGTACAACTTGGGAGTTGCGGTTTTAAGAAGGATAGGCTCGGATTTGAGTCAACCCATAACTCTATTTTGGTGTAATTTCTGCACTAAAATAATGCAGTTTCTGCACTAAATACATATACATCTCCAACTCACTTACTTCAAATCTAAAACAAAAGGTATATTCTCATAATATTTCATTAATTCCTATATATTAATGTTCTTAATAGTATAACAATATAATTATTAATAATATTTTAATTATTTTTTAATAATAAATTACAATAATTTGGTATAAATTAAGAAACGTAATTAAAGTTAGTATAGTAAAAAGAGAAAAAAAAAGATAGAGATTTGACGTAGTGCAAAAAACTGCACCAAATTTGGTGCAAAATATTTGGTGTTGCACCAAATTTGGTGCAAAATATTTGGTGCTGCACCAAATTTGGTGAAATGATGCAGAGGGTTGGACTTCACTTTTCAGCACCAAAATGGTGTAAAACACCATTTTGGTGCTGGGTTGGAGATGGTCTGACAACCCTAATTTGATGTCCAAGACTGTGAGTAAATAAGGAAAAGAAAGAAAAGAATAATTGCTATGTCAATGCTTTAGAATTGGTAGATATCGATTTGGGAGTCTTCCAAGTTCCAATTACTTTTAACAGAAAGTTTGTCAAAAATAAGATTAATTTGAATTTTGGAAAATAAATATAAATTAGACGATTTTAGGAAATTTAGTGAAAGTTTGTCAGACCTCGTTTGGATTAAAATGAAAATAATGTGATAATATAAACGAGAAGTGGGTGATTTTAGACATTTTAATTGAATAATATGATGTAAGTAACTGATAGTGTATAAGTAGTGAAAGTTGTAAATTACGTTGAATTTAAATGACGATCTGATATTCATATTAATAAGGATATTTAAATTTATATTCATGTTATTTGTCCTACATATAGCATCCAGGATTTTATCGCGGATATAATTTATTGGTCATTGCTGGATTGAGTTACGTAATTATCAATTTTTCACGTTGTCTAACAGAGGCATATGATGATATTATGCATGATTTATTTGTTATTTATTGAATTACGTGATAATATATGCCGAATTAACATATTATCAGTTGGTAATTGTTGTGCAAAATGAAATCAAATATCTCTTTTTGTCAACACATATTTTATTTTAGTCAGTCACGTCAATGTCACTGAACACATCATGAGTCTATCTGTCAGTGAGAACTGTTACATTTTGGTGGAGATCTGTATATGATATTATGATGTGGATAATGAGGATTTTTGGACACCTCGATTCGGTCCGGCTTAGGTAGTTGCCGACTTCGATAGTGGAGTCATATCCCGTGACACGGTTTACTGAGGGGTGAACAAGCTCGAACATGTAATATGATTGTTATACAGATTCTTTGATTCATGATAACATAAGATGTACATGTACATGCATTCATGCATAACAGCATTGCATTTTTATATCTTGCTTTGTGATTTTCTTGATATCGTGTACTCGAGTTACTGACCCAGAAAGGGGTTGTCGTGTCTTTTGTGTGTGGACCTGACAGGTAGTACAGGTGGTTCTACTTTAAGTGCTAGAGAGGAGGCATCAAGAAGTGCCAGAGCTTCTTGAGAGTGAGAGCTCATCTGTTTGTGGTATATTTTGTGTCGTCGTCTCCCAGATCGACCCACGTCGACTCTATGATACTTTGTTGGATTGTTCTTGTTATAGTGTTTTGTTTACACTAGATTATCTTGTTATGTTTGTTAATATTTTATTTGAGTTATTTTGAGTATTTTAGTTTTCAAGTATGTCCTATTTACGAGGAAGTCATGCCCAAAATTTCATTGATCTAAGCACGAAATTTTAACTTACGTTTCCACTATATATTATTTTAATCCTAGTTACATGTTAATAAATTATTATAGGATAACCGGCCCTCATGCTCGAGCTATCCGTGAATTTTGTAATATCAAAATAAGTCGAGGTGGATCCTCATGATAAAAACTCAAATCGAGTTCGAGCTTTTATATTTTTTAACAAGCCCCGCTCAGTATTCGAGCTTTTATATATTTTTAACAAGCCATCGATTAGTTTAAATCCCTAGGTGATTTGTAGCTAACAGAACAATTCTATGAAAAAAATAAAAGCATTCAGACAATTAACATTGTAGAATTCTCAACAAATTGTTATTATTGCGTAATGTTCTCTATGAAAAGAGGGACAGGGACGTAGCGAGCATTGACTAATTTCTCAATCACCTCATACCACGAAAATCTCTCAGAATCAAATGAATTTGTACAGAGAGAGGGAACGCGGATGAAACACAGGTCACCCCAAAAGCCAAAAAAATATACAGCTCCACCCAGGCTTCATGACAGCCATATCCACAACCCCGAGTAGAGAATTTAAATGTGTGTACATCCAAACATGTATTTGTATATAAAACCCAACTAATTATTGCTTGACAAGCACGCATAATTTCGCCGTGTCGGAAAATGCTTAAACCTGTAGCATTACTATATGCGTGACACCATCTGTTGTGTGAACAATCGTCGCTACAATCTTTGTATTTCCTTGACATTGAGATGAGTTTTTCTAGCAACTATCCTTTTTAGCGAGAAACACCATCTTACAATGCTGATCAATACATTCCAACCCCATTTTGCTTCACCAATAGGAATTATTGAACCAGTAATGAAAGCATCCATATCACACTGTGAATCGGGTGATGATTCCAAAGCTGAACAATCTGTCACAAGGTACTGTAGATGATCGTCTGAGAATGGCGAGCCAATCGAATCCGTGTCACAGGTAAAGCTGTCTGCAGCAGGGAAAGGGAAACTAAAAGACTGCTCATACTCGATATCTAGCGGATCAATGGCATGCAAGCAATTACCAAGGTTGCTGACACCTCCAGTTGAAAATATTGACTGGGAACAATCTGGGGTAGCGGCATTTGGTTGGGAGTGGGTGTGTCTACCAATACTGGGGGAGCTTAAATCTTGACCCTCGGATGGGAAGTTTGGACAAGATTGGACAAAGGACAAACCCGAAGAGGTAGGTGTAGATGCATCGTCAAAAGTGACAATTTTGTCTCGATTCCTAAATGCAGAAATAACCAACTCACGTGCATCATCCTGAAACAAAGAAGGCATGACTTTAGTAGTTTCCGAGTTATATATAAATAAAGAATCAAGTAACTGATACACAAAGCTTGCCTTTTCTGATTCAGAAAGGTCATCAGCTAGAACATACTGGCCATTTGAGATCATCCCTATCACTTGTCCCACCATATTGAAAACTACACCATTCTTTTGTAAAGATTTAGACGAATCATAGTAATATAATTTCCTGTCAAAAGT
This sequence comes from Dorcoceras hygrometricum, assembly GCA_001598015.1. Classification (NCBI taxonomy): domain Eukaryota; kingdom Viridiplantae; phylum Streptophyta; class Magnoliopsida; order Lamiales; family Gesneriaceae; genus Dorcoceras; species Dorcoceras hygrometricum. The sequence continues at coordinate 70,433 of KV005662.1, forward strand.
ACACGTCTGTGCATGCTCCACAGTGGCTTCCCACTTTTTAGCAGACATACCTACACCAAGAATCTGCAAAAAATAATACAAATTGTGAATATACATGCAAACTGAGGAAATGGCATTTTCTACAGCAAAAACGGTGCATCAAAAACAAGATCAACTCTCTGCAGGAATCCTAGAAAAAGTTTGATCCTATCACATGCACCTCATTCTAATCAACAAGTCAATCCTTGGGTCATACACCAAAGGCAGACACAATGACACCTGATTTCAATTATTATAAACATAATTGTATTAGAATTTTCCAAAACATGCAAGGTGAGAACTCTAAATCAAATGGAAGGTAGAAAATGTCCTCTTCTCACCAGGAAAAAAATAATTAGTGAGGTTTTATTCTAAAAAACTACTTGGTGTAACCTCATAAGGTTGCAAAACAAACAGATCACATTAAAACTCACCAATACCATCAAATACCCACATGCAAATGTAATGAAGTTTTTGTCAACTCTTTCATTATAAGTACTAATTACTATATCAAATCTTACATTTCGAAGCTTTGTGGGGTCTGAGAAGTGTAAAATCAGAAAGTCTTGCACGGAATTAATGTTTTCACTGCTCAAACGTCTGTGAAAAGCTCCATCTTTGCCAATATTTTCCAACCGCCACACGTCGTCAACAAGAGATGGAGGGTGATGCTTCTTGTACACTTAAGAAAGCAAAAGCAAAAGGTAAATTTGACAAATGCCATATAGCACTTTATAGTGACAACTAATAACATAGTTTGTGTCTCTGGTAGGATACATCTGTTTTTCTATTTTCTTTTCATCAGCTACAGGACTGTAAAGGAACAATAACAAAGCTGAATATTTCACTGGATGTGAAGAGGATTGGTTAGAGCCTAAGGGCAGAATAATCTCGCCAAATCTTCTCTCATCAGACAAATGAGGAGTTTGTGCAACCAATGCATGTATCTTGCATGTATGTAGGACCTGTGTGTACGTAACAGAGAATCTGGAAGCATAGTGCAATATACTCTTAAGAACAAAAAATAATACTGATTTAACTTGGGTCCATCACAAAAACTACTTAGATGGAGCAACTAAAGAATGCAGTCATCATCTGGTATGAGTTACGATAGGAATTCTCAGAGAAAACCAGGGAAAACCAAATTTCAGATTCATGATGATTAATCAGAAATCACAAAGAATAAAATAGAACTACTCACATTCTCCACGATGATCTCTTACAACAAATGGTTCTGATGTTGCCTCTCTTACTCTGATGTCACCAAAATTATCAACAAGTCTAGCCCCCAGCCTAAATCTACGACTTCTTGTCCAGCTTGAATTATCTGTAAATGAAACATCACCTAAGGAGCCTTTTCCATTTTTCAGATATATGATGACTTCCCCACATAGAAGAGGTTTTTTTCGTTCCCGCTCCCTCACAATATTATTTGTGAACTCCTCAGGTGTCCAATTGACACCACCATCACCAATAAAATCTCCTTCAAGAACTACAATTTCCACCTTTGCGGAGGATTCGAGACCATTGAAAACAATTTCTCTGGTAACCGGATCAATTAAAGTAACTTCCAGAGTGGTACTTCCTTCCCCTAAAATGAGAGTCCCTGTAAATACGGGAAGAGATATAGCTTTTGAAAATTGTAACTGTAAACTCCTTTGTTCAGAAAGGCGTGTATCTTTCTCACAATTCCTATAAAGTTCAAAATACACCAGAAAATATATATAGTTAGTGAATCAAGAGTCTCTAGAATCTTGTGTTGGTCTATTTCCTTTCTACTCTGGAAAATTGTCATACCATTTTGTCGAAATCAAATATCTTCTAAATGCTATATCCACTTCCTCTTTAACCTGTAGTTCATGAAAAAGTATCACCCAGTCAAAGTCAACATAACTTAATTGCAATGTAAGAGTGATTAAGACTACGAGAAAGGTGTACCAAATGGCAGAATGATGAACATTTACGGTAATTTGTAAGAAATTTATACAAGATAACGAGGATACAGTTTTCAGACAAACAAACAACATCCACGACTTGGCTTCAGCTTGAGGTATCAAACAAATTCTATTTAAGAATTGACCTATTTCATGTTGCAAACGAATAAGAGTTGGAGGTTTCTTCACAACAAATGGTAATGAAACATGTGGTCACAAAAAAAGCAAAAGTGAAGAATACAGAGATAAGTTCAAAGTCAGTTATTCATTTGACACGACATATGCACAAGGAATCTACAGAGAATTTAGTCATTCCAGTGTAAACTTATACAACAATCAAGGTCTAGGGTACCAAAATCTAGAGAGAAACCTCAACGTAAAAAAACCTGCCATCCAAAATTGTTAATATATTGCCAAAAACTTTTTCACATACAAATACTTCTAAACAACAACAATTTTAGTTCAAATTACCACTCGGCGAATCAAAGGCTCCAAACCGGCCTCAAGATTATGGCATCTACACAGTTTCAAGACATCCAGCATAGCACTAGACAATGTAGAAGAAATTAATCAGTACAACCATCGATTGAAACTTTTAAAAATTTACAAAGATGTACACTCAAATGATAATAGTTCGAAAACATCCATCAAAGGGAATCCTTCTTACAACTGATAGCACCATGTTCTCCAGAATTGAACACAGTGGTGAACATATATTATTCATACAAGACACATTAACATGTTCACATGGTATACTTTTGCAATTAGTTCTAAAGTTACTTATTTTTGACGAATGATATGCATCCTAATTCCTCGTCAATTTTCCATAACTTATCATTGACCAGAAAACTCAGACAACCCATTTCTAGTACATTTCAATCTGACAAAAACTCAAAACTAAAATCTAACCACCAAAGCTAAAACACGAATAACAAACAAAACATGATCACAATGACAGCCGGGGGGCGCGGCTGAAACATGAACGGCCAGTGCGAAAATGGCTATGTAGCTATATTTCTGTTTCGGCGGCTGTCAGGGAAGCGGATGCTGATTTAGTGACCACACGGCCTTTTGCGGAACATTTTTTCAATTTGTATTCAGTTTAATATTTCCAAGTTATCAACTTATCTATGGAAAAGGTATTTCGAATAACGTCAATAACAAGAACCCCCAACCCCCGCGGAAAGAAACCCACCTAGAAGGCGTTTTCCTAGGACGATTGTCGTCCAAAGAAGTGCCTTCCTCTCTTTGGCTCCGCTTCGACGTCATTTTCCAAGCCCACCACGATTAAAACGAGCAATCTGCGCTTCAAATATTGTTAACTACGAGATCCCTCCCCTATCAGCCACAGAAATTAAAGTGGTATGGAAAGCAGAAGCAACAGAAAGATTGTTTTCGGGTCGTGACAAGGAAACAAATATGCGGCGGTCCAGCGGAAGGCCAATGCTTTCAGTTCCAAACCAGCATATACAGCTATAGATTGCAAACAATACATATATATATGCAAGAGGAATGATAGCTGATGGACGGCCCTTGTTCGGTAGGATGAGAAACGATCGATGATGGATGGAAGGGACAAAAAAGGTTGAACCATTTAGAGTTCAGTAGCGATGAGTAAATATGTTCGACAAATCGAGCTCGAATCCTCCAATGGTTTGTTTGAGCTTTGATTGGGATAATTAGGGTTTCTTGCCTCTTTTTTCGTGTTAGGGAGGAAGAAGATGAGAAGATGGGAGGGTGGCAATTCCCATTCTTGGTCGGGTCCACAAAGCGCGTGGGCCCCTTCGCCTATTTTATACTATTTATTTGTAGTTCAATTCAAAAAAGACTGAGATAAGGTATTAGAAATAGATTGTTGATATAATAATGTTATTTTATTTAGTTTCAATATAGCTTCTTGAGTTTTCTCCACGGAAAATGTTTGACAAATGTTACATATAAAATTAACTTGACAAACTAAACGTATAACTTTCTAATATTTTAGATTTAGATGAAATGATATTTAATTATCTGAAATATATATATATATATAATTTAAAATTAATTTTTTTTTTTCACGATGAGAACAGTTTGTTAAAATGTGTTAGCGAATCTGAAATCATGTTCTCAATGAGATCTTGTTTAAGTATAATTTGTTTTATATGATAAACTGTAAAAACGACCGGATTCAATGTAAAAACTATATATGATTAATAAATTAAACAAATAGGTTGAAAAGTTCCATGGTAGGTTATATGGTTCCATAATAACATAACCCATTATGCATATAAGAAAGAAAAATAAATAATAAGTCTTGCACCAGAAAAAAAGTACAAACTTTAGCTTAGGGGCCATTTTAAAGCTCCACCAAGTTGAGTGGGTGTCATTTCAGACAACACCACATCTTGACTTTGAATCTTAGTATGTTTTGCACAATCCAAATTTATAAATTGGGTTTTATTAGTTTTATTAATATCAACTGCGCAATAAAGAACTTGATAGCTATTTTATTATTTTTATTACATAAAATTATTACAAATACAAGAGGTCAAAATCAATCCTTGACTTTTGTAGTAAGCTTTAATACTTTACATCCTTGCAAGACGAGGATCATGACTAGAGCTTGAGTTAGGTAATTAGGTGCAAGGAATTTTTTTAGGTATAGGACGGCCGGTGAACCATCGCTTACCAGAATATCGTGCAATAAAAGTATCAAATACACTTAATATCTTATCTTTTTTTTGGGGGGAAAGAATAATAGACGTGACTTGACTCTCAACATAATATATGCAAGAATCAAGATCAACTCTTTGTTCTGACCACCAACATTCAAATTTGATCTAACTTAAACTTCTCTTGATTGCAAACCCAGGTTATTTTTTATCCTATTGTTGATACGGACGTCGTAACGACGGCCAAGGGTGAGCGAGAAGGGAGAGGAAACAGAGCATGTGTGTCCAACAAAAAAGATATTCACGAAGCTGTATGATACATCTTCATTTGCTAGAATCTCGACCAAAAGTAAAACATGTAATCCACCTAAACCTTTCACTGCAAGATTGTGACACGAGAGTAACAAATGTAAAAGATTCGAACGCTTCTATGTTCCCATGTACCTACGAATGATATGCTGAGTGTATGTGAGACTAACTTTAAGCCTGTGCGTTCCTAAGAAGAGGGTATTCTTTATTTCATGTTGTCAAACAATTTTGAAGGAGGGGGAGGAAAAGTCTCATATCAACTGCCATATACCACAGTAGCCTGCGGAACTGCACAATCTTCTTCTACAAGAAGTAGAATCAACACCACAATCCTCATCTACGAGACATCTGTGATCAGCACGAGCATCAGGGATGTGACAAGCACTCTCGAGCAGCTGATAGTTGTGCCTGCAATTCGGTATGATAGCTGGACATATCTGTAATGACATTGCACTAGCTCGCCTTGGATGCTTTTCGCGCTGCATAGAGTAACCAATAGCTTCCATTTTAAGCCATAAATCAATGAAGCGACATCAGTCAGCAAGAAGCATCGTTCTGCTAACGGGGTTGTCTCAAAACTTGCAGTTTTTCGAGAAACTGTACATTTTGCCCATGATTGCAAGTAAAATATATGACTTCGAAGTAAAATGTCAAGTTGAAGGGTGAAGAAGTTGCACCTGGACGACTGTCCAATTACTCGGAATATAGGCCTCCGGAAGTCTTTCATGCCAAGAGCTTAAAATAGGCAATGGATGACCTTCAGTTGTAAAAACATAATTCCCGTTGACCAAAAATGAGTCGTCAAATAGAAGATACAAGTATTTGCACCTGTAAAACAACATATCATAAGAAAACTAGGTAACCACTCTAAAACCAGGCAACCTTATTAGATTGTCACTGCAGTGGACATGCTTAAAAATTTATGAAGTGGTTGAATTTCATATAATGGCGAGGAAATCACCAACATCTTATGATTGGCTAACGGAATATAATACATGCTTACGTTTCAGCGAGAAAGAAGCTATGCTGATGATCTTCCAACTCCATGGTTGTGACATCTCGAATGCTAGCAAAGCCACCTTCAACTCGAGTGTGAAAATTAAGAGAATCAACAATTGACTCGCCTACTTCTAGATACCAAGGATCTGAAGACAACAAAAATTATATCATGCAATGCTGTAACATGCCATGTGCTAGAATGACACAGCGAAATTTGAAACTGAAAAAAAATATATTATGAATATTAATATTGTGAACCTCAAGACTCAAGAATGCTTTAAAATACAAAAGGTATCAATTGTCTGTGACACATCTAAAATTGTCAATACACATGTATACTCTTACCAACAGTAGGCCTTCCCGAAAAATAAAGAACAAGAATTGCGGACTAGTACAAGTTAAATGCGTGAAAGGTAGGGATTTAAAAGAGTTGGAACCAAGTCTTGAAAACAAGAGAAAAAGTAAGTTGGAATGATCACTATAATCCAAAACATAACTCTCTCAATATATCACCTAAAATTTATGTCCTGGGTCATTCCAACACGTGTGCAAGCCATCACTCCCAATACAACATAAAAAGGCTAATTGCAATATAAATTAAGACGACAGAATAGACCTTTGGTTGCTTGATATAGGTAAAATGTTGATTCTGCCAACTCTGGACGCAAAGGATAGTATTTCTCCGTTGGATGCAACATATGATGATCTAATAGGTACCTAATTGTACATGAATACATCAAAAAAATTTATCATCTACCTTGACTACATTAAGACTACAGATGCTACTAAAATAAAACATGGTAATTGATACCTTTCTGGAAGTACTCCAAACTTTTGCCATACATAGAAAAATTCACGGTGCGATGAGTTGGCAGCTGCAACGTCCCCAATAAGAACCTATCATCACCATGACAGAAAGATTTTACGTTCTTGTACAAATTGATGATCGAATAGATGGTGGATGGAGCTATGAAGACCTGGAGACCAGGCCAAAATGCTTGAAGGCTTGTGAGTTGCCAATATGTTGCTCTTCCTGTCCTCATGTCAGCTTCATGGTACCTAACGAGAATTATATGTTTTACTTGATATTCCATCCAGTAATCCTTAAAGTCAGGAAGTGTAACATATCACTTGAACAAAAACACCTGTGCCTTGGACACTATGGAAAACAAATACTTTACACTCTAGTACCTTACACATTGAACTAACATATTTAAGAAAATGAAACATAACATTTTATGATTGAGAAGTTGATTGACTAAAGTACCATGGGCCGTGTCTAAAATATTTTTGCACAGCCTGGTAAGCAGACTGAAACATCTTCCATAATTCTTCTCTCCCAAATAAAATGTGGGCTTTAAGCAAATACTCGTAGAATGAATCAACCCCTGGCAAAGAATATACATGTGCGGGTAAGAGAATGGATCTGTAATTCAACCGATTGAATCAACGTGAAAAACCTAACGAAATGGTGGAGCAAAAAGATATATAGGCTCTACCAGGTGATATATTACAGAAAGGTTGGAAAAAGATAACAAAAACCAGTAATAAACTATACCAGCACCAATTCCAGATGAGTACTCAATCCACTCCCCAGTTTCTACATCAAGTGTTGTTCCCAAAAGATTTAAAGAACTCCTCATGCTCCATAACTTACGAAGAGCACGTAAAGCAGCAGACTCAAATCTTGGGTCCCCAGTTAAATGTGATAGTGCTCCCATTTCAAGAATGAGAGAACCTAAATTAAGACAAGAAATGGATCCCATACAACAGAAAAAGTGTAAATGCCTGTGTATTCGCCGGTATGCATGTAAATTTGTGGGAGACAAAAGAAGGAGGAAAAGTCTATACCACAACCAGATGTACTTGTTTCGGTAATCTCATTCTCCATCACACCATACTGTAAACAGAATTTTGCATGGACAAATTGTCGTAAACCTATTGCGATAAATCGATGAACCACATACGTATATTCTCAAACACCATAGTACTTAATTTAACAAGAAGATTAAAAACTCCAAAAACCCAAATTATCACAGATTGCATGAATCATGTTTATCTGGCAACTTAGAGGTAAAGCTTCCACAGAGATCCTAACATATGACTAAAATTTCAACCAATAGGAACAAAATATTTTCCAATCACCAGAGATATTCCAGATTAGCGTATTATTGCTTTTAAACTATTTTCTGCTCCATAGATATACATTAGGCACAGGAGGTGACAGAAGCTAACAGAATGCGCCTATATCCATATTTCACCTTTAGCTAGGGACAGAGGCTGTGATTTCAAGAAATTTATCAATGATACTGGCTACACCATGTTAAAAGTTTAGACCCATGAAGAGCAGAAAAGGGTCATATTTAGCTCTTCCAAAGACAAGATGCACATGAAATGTTTTAAAACTAATTGATATCTGAAAAAACTAAAGAAAATGATCTTTCTTATTGTTATTGTACGAAGAAGAAAATAAATACAATAATATTTCATAAAAGACGTCAGAATGACATTTTCAACTTTTGAATTTGAGAAGTCTAACATCACAGCAATTTCATGAATAGCCATATAAGTATCAACTAGTACTCCAAAAGATCAGCCAAAGATTTAGCCCATGAATTTCTCAAACAGTTTTCCAATGCACTTATCCCAATTCTCAAATCCATACTTCAAAGAATTACCTTCAAATTAATCCATGCATATGGCAGTCCAGTTGGGGTGTCAAAAGCAGGTAATAACCTCTGTCCTAACTCCTCAGCCAGGACAAGAAGTTGGTTTTGGTAAGTTCCTCTGGTTAACCTATTTGTAGAATCAGTTGCAAGAATATGAGCAGAAACAAGTCCTCCAAGTACTCTTATGTTGCACTACAGAATATCAGTGAGGTGAAACAATTAAAATAATCCACGAAAACCTGACCAAGAACAGAGTACATTGTTATAATGGTGCTCCATCAAGGAAATCCCAAATGGTTATAATATAAATCGATAAAATCAAACTAAATGAAGTTTTCAATCAATAATATTGACACTTTATTTAAAGAATCAACTGACATTACCTCAAAAAGATTTATCCTCGCATCAACATCAAATGTTAGATTTTCAGATAGCCAATTAACAGCCCTTTCAAACTCAGTGTCGTTCCCCAAGATAGCAAGGCTGAGAAAGAGAGAGGTGTAGCACGCAGGCTTCAATTCCAGGCCAATATAAGACATCAGACACACAACTATATCAAATTAACACCTAAGTCTCCAAATTCGAAGAAATCAGCGAGTAAAACCTGGATAATGATTCAATAAGCGTCAACGCGGACCCATTGTACCCTTGCGGTAGGCGTTCAAGCTAAAATTGACCAAATATATTTAAATTATTCAATGTTAGTAGTACATTCCAGTAAGGGACAATGCTCACCCTGAGATTTCCTAGCTCAATAAGAGAATCTGTGAAAGTTTTTGTCAAAGGTTTTAATTCATCGTGCTGCAAATGAATTAAATAGCAATCAATCACAAGTTCTGTTCCTCACAGTAGAAAATTTTCTTCATATTTATCTGATCAAAGACTAACCGGAAAAGCATATGTCATGTAGTTCCCATAAGCATGGTAAAACCTGGCGTGGAGAGGAAAAAATTCATCATTTGATAACAAAGTCACACTCATTGTAACAAATTATTATCTTTTCAATTGACAATTATAGATGACTAGTCGTGTCTCTACATTTGTCTCATATACACCATTTCTTTAAGAGCAATTGCAATACCACAAAAAAAGAATATTTGCCAGTAATCATTTGTTATGCTTTGACTATTCCAACTTCCAAATTTTGCAGCAACTACTGATGTGTGGTGAGACAAAATGTGGTTGTGATACCACACCGGTAAAGAACAAGATTCTTTAATTTAACCCATATTCTGTGAAACAAAACTTGAAGATGCCTAAGAAAAGTGGCATGATTAAGAATTGAGAGTGTCCATTAAATGCCTCATCGCTTTGCTAACACACTTCACAATCCATACTCTCACCTACAACATTAAGAAAACCCTAGAGCACAGTAATGGCTCGAGCCTTGGAACCACATAGAAAATATCACCTCAAACAAATATTTGGGATATCTACGCTGAGAACCCGAGTCACAATCCATCAAACAAAGTAGGATAAATATATTACCGCCATTAAGTCATTAAAAAAATTTAAACCTGCGGACACCAAATTGCTTTGTGGACTGATATATTCATTTGCAACATTCCATTGCTTGCACTTCCACCATGTTTAACACTATCAACCTAAACATCTCCTTATTCAAGTAACCCATCACTAAAATAAGCCGATAAGGTCTTATACCCAAGTTCCTCATCATCACCAGGATCCAGCAACAATTTCTATGCAAGTTCTTCTCCGTAAAAAATCATAAACTACCTCCACCTTTCTTCATTAAAATTTCAAGACGGACAGAAAATTACCTACGAGTAACGCAAAAATGCAATAAAGGTAACAAACAGGTCAATGAATCAATACAAGAGTGCACACAAGCAAATTGAAAGAAATCTGGCAAGAATTATGAAATGGGGTGAATGGAGCATTACATCTGGCGAACTTTCTCACTCATGCGCTTCTTCTTAGCTGCAAAAGGGTCAACCTTCGACGACGAGGTTTCGACGTACAAGGTTGCAATAATAACCAGAAAAAGCAAAACCCATGTTCCTCTGCTTCTAGGAGACATGGAATCCAGGTAATTCTTCCAAGGAGGAGATTTGGGAATCGGTTTCAGTATCTGTCAAGGAGCCGACAGAATGAGATGTTTGAGGCGGAATTTCTTGCCCGTGATTCTTGTTTTCTATGTTTTTTTCAACTTTTGAGGTGAAATGTTGAAATCTACGGGAAGATTACTGATTTTGGCAATGCTAAATTTGAAATTACAAGTTTTATTTTTGGGATCAGATAGCAATGTGTATAGAAATCCATGAATTTCGAAACTCTCCTCACAAAATGTTGTATATATGTTGTCAAATAATAACAATAATAATAATGATAATAATAATAATAATAATATCAAATTTTGAGGGGGAGAATATTAATTTCACATTTGTATCAATAAAATATTATTTAAAACTGTTAGTATCATTCCAGAATTTGAAAATGGTATCAACGATAATATCTAAAATTCATAATAAATTGTTTTTTAATACAACTAATGATTGGACCGTTAACTGATGAAATAAAGTATGGTTAATAATGTACATAAGGATATGAAATGATTATAAATACAAATATTATATATAGTTCCATATATTAAATTTTGGATTGAAATTATAATTAAGAGATAAAATATAAGTTATCCCAATTTCTCTCATTATAGATCTTGACTCATACATCAATTCATGGATCGAAACTCAGATTGCGCCTAAGTTGAATCAGCACTGAGTGCTGAACAGATCGCGTGCGATCTGAACCATGACAACATGAGCTGCATAGCTCTGGTTTTGAACGCGATCTGAACCATGACAAAATGAGCTGCAATAACTCTAGTTCTTTAAAGGTTTTAACACCGAGAAGTATATCAAATCTGATATAAAAATCAATCGGAAAACATCTGAAATACTCTCAGAAAATTAAAAATCTTAAAAACTGGTTCTTCTGTGCTGATCTTTGCTCTAAGCTGGATCAGCTTGGATATCGCCTACTGGACCATTTTGGGCGCTCCCTACTGTTTCAGGTTGGGCATCTTTGTTTGGGGGTCCGGCTGAACCATGACAACATGAGCTGCATAGCTCTGGTTTTGAACGCGATCTGAACCATGACAAAATGAGCTGCAATAACTCTAGTTCTTTAAAGGTTTTAACACCGAGAAGTATATCAAATCTGATATAAAAATCAATCGGAAAACATCTGAAATACTCTCAGAAAATTAAAATCTTAAAACTGGTTCTTCTGTGCTGATCTTTGCTCTAAGCTGGATCAGCTTGGATATCGCCTACTGGACCAGTTTAGTCTTTTCATACTGTTCCATCTTGGACATCTTCTCAATAGCACTTAGTTCGTAGTTTTCAGCTCGCTTTCAATTTGCTACAGTGCGCTTCTTCAGCGTGCAGCTTATCTATTACAACGCGTTTTTTCAGCTCACGTTTGATCTGTTTCTTAGACTTGCGCACTTGATTATATCGTTAGAAACATAACAACAAATATTGTGTTATCAAAATAACATCTAATCTGTTACACAGATTTAACAATCCCTTTTAATCCGATTCTCTCTTATCATTATTATTAATCCCTCCTAAAATGTAGAAAAAAAATTATTTTAAATCTCATTATTAACAGAAAATATTTAGAAAGATTTTTTCAATTTTATAATTAAGAGATAAAATATAATTTGACCCAACTTCTCTCATTGCAACCAGTATAGATAAGAGTACTTTCAATCGGATTCTCTCTTATCATTATTAATTCCTTTTAAAATTTAGAATAAAAGTTACATCTAAATCTCATGATCAACAGGAGTATTTTTTTTAAAGATTTTTCAATTTTATAACTAAACATAGAATTAGATGATATTAATTATGTCATTGTTTGTTTTATCAAGAGAAGTAAACCGAAAAAAGAGTTACATCCACGGAAGAATTAAAGTAAACCAACAAACTAGATGGGATCCATCCATTGCTAATTTCACAATAATTATAGTTAGCAATTATATGATTCTAATATTATTAAATCGAGCAACAGTCCATATATCATCATATCACCTCTCTTGCAACATGATCGATAAACTATATGTCATTGTTTTCAATCCAATATTTCATTAATTCCCAAAAAAATAATTATATTTATATAATATTTTTTAGCAATACATTTTAAAATTAAACAGCAATCTCATTTTGATGATATATTAAACTCAAGATATGTAGTGTTTACAACTGCGACGATTTTAATAATCAAAAGTTTTAACAACCACTGCTCAAGTCGACTATGTACATATTGAATGGTGGTTTACCATTCAAACCACCAAGTCCTTCAGCATCTCTAGTCACCGTACAGCAGAACAAACACTACTTGAATCATGTTAACCATTTCTCGTCACTCATTTTTCAGCAGCATGGTGCATCCGATAAGCTAATAGAGGGCAATGCCCGTGGCTAGTTTCCTTTTCAAGCCCGCTCATGTTCCTATTCGAGCATCTCTTACATGCCTTACCGTGAGTGTACAGAAGGCAGTTGAATTTCCGTTCATGCGGTATACGTTGATTGAGATGAAGATACGTCTTCTTGATATCTGCAGAAGCTGGTACCCAACCCATTGTCTTAGAAATCCGAAAGACCTGTAAATGGCTTTGCCACGAAGCAATTACTTCGTGAAGAAAATTGAACAACATTGAAGCATGGCATCCATGGAAACTCGTTCTACAACATTTACAGAACTCACATGTGTGTCCACGGGGAAGTCATCTTTTTGCAACTGGAACATCAAAACGCACGCTACCTGCCAACCACAGCAAAAAAAAAAAAAGAAATGCAACAAAGAGGTGACTCCAGGTCCAGGCAGTGGTGTAGCGAAGAATATGAAATAGTGGGGCCAATATTTGGTAACACAGAGAGCGGCATAAATAAATATCTAAATAATAAAGGAAAAATACAGGTCATCGGGAAAGCTGGGGACTCAACTACTCATTAAGGTAAAATTGCCCTATCTTCTTCATGTACCATTAGTTCACACTATTATTACTGTGGGATTTATACAAGTTATTCGCCATGTTAGCAGACAAAATCATCCTAAAATACAATATAATGATATAAAAGCACCAGTTTAAGTTTCACTATGAAGGCGAAACAAAGCCAAATGTTATCTGCTTCTACAGTAAAAGAAGAGGCCACTCTTAACTAGAGGAAAGGGAAAACACCGTGTTGGATCTGAATAGATCAGATCAATCATAACTTTGATGAACACAAAACTTACCGTTATGTTTCTAATAAGTTTACTTAAGCGCGCAAGTCAAGCTGGAAACAGAGCAAATCAGATTAGAAGTGCAGATCAGATCAGCTGGACAGTATTAGTGAAGAGCTGAGCTCAGTTAAAGAAAAAAGAATGGTTCAGAACAGATCAGTTGAGAGAAACGGTTCAAAACAGAGCGGTTGAGAGAAACGGTTCAGAACAGTTCGGATATAAGTAGACCATACTAGCTTAGATCAGTTCATCATAATAGTACAGATCAGCATAGAGCAGAACTACACAGAAGGGCAATGTAGATCAGATCAGATGGGAAGAGCAGTGTAGATCAGATCAGATGATAAGAGCAGTGTAGGTCATAGATAAGAACAATTCAGAAGAGCATAACAGTTCAGCTCATATCAGATCGAAACAGATGAGAACATTATAGCTCAGTGAACAGATCAGATCGAAAGTTCGCACTAGATCAGTTCAGATATGAAGAGTAGAACAGAGCCTACAGATTAGAATAGAACAGATAGAGTACAAATCAGATCAGCACAGGCTATCAGTTGAGAACGACAAATTAGTTTGAACAAGAGTAACTCGGAACATAACAGGAGCGATTCAAACTGAATTTGTTCAATACGTCGAAACGTCAGTTCAGAGCGGTCAAAGATCATAAATAGCCTCGCCTAATCCTGTACAATGAAAGGACGACAAAGACAAAGAGTCGGAACTTTACAGAAGCTTTTCAACGGCTAGAAACTTGTGTCCAACGTTCATATCAGTATAGATATATATACACCTGAACTAAAATTGAAGGAAAGAGAATCAATGAGACAAGAGAAAAAATGAAGAATCAAAGAGGTCTCAGAGAGGTCGACGTTATGAGTTGAAGATCATTTGATAGACGACAGTGTGTGAGAATATATGAGAGTATTAATTGTAATAGAATAAATCCTTACATACACATTCATTCATGTATACGAGAGCTGAGCGAAACATATTAGATGAGTGAATGTCAAATAAATTATACAATGTTGTATTGGCACAATGATGTTAAACTTGGTGTTTGTAATCTTGGCATTGAGACGTTAAGCATATGCAGTTTGGAGTCTAAAGTCTCAGCTTCGACAGTGTGATATGTCCCAGCCGAGGTGAATTTGTACAAGCTATTGTATGAGTCAAAGTCTTCTAGTGGAGCCCTCCACTTCGGGAGACGTAGAAGCGATGGCTTCGAACTTCCATAAACAAATCTACTTGAGCAGTTCTTTACAGCTTTGATTGCATACATGCTTTAAACTATTTTAAATTCAATTTCCAAAGAGTACGCCAAGTATTTTCCGTTTGGTATTTGTAACCAAACTCGATATAACTCCCGGTGCTCGAAACTTTCAAGAACCCTAGTTACTGCAACTCTTTACTCTTTATATCAGAACGCGCACCTCATGTCTCTGTTTTAGAGTCTGTATTTGAAACAAGCGATCTGACCCCTTTAAAATCGATCCTAACACACAGGAAACCAACAAGGCAGAATCTTTGCTTTCTATCGAGTTAAATTCACATTTAGAACACAGCTAAATATAGGAAACATATATATAATGCTTAAATGAAAGAATAGCCATGTAATCTTCAACTTTTCCTCTCGCTAAGCACTGAAACGCTTATTACTGGGGATTGAAATTCAAAACAAGTCTTTCAGAAGTTGCGGAAATAAATATCACTTTAGTTATACACCACAAAATACTTGAATGTATCAAGAGAAATGTGAGATAAAAAGGGAGCAACGCACACCAGTTCTCCCACCTCGCTGAGGAAAAACATTCAATTACTCTAATCAATCCACAAGGTTAATTCAATAACATAAAAGAACTAGCATAAAAATTTCATAAAATTACCGTCTTGGGGCCTATTCCTTTGAATTGAGAGAGTCTGCCTTGATCTCTTCCATTGGCAATTCTCTCAAGTACTCCATGCACAACTTTCCTTTCTTCTGAAGTAAGCAACCCAGCAAATTCTGAATACAAGAAATATTTGTAGGTGCTAAACCTCCACATCTTATAGCATCCTCGATGCCTTTTGACTCAGCTGCAAGGACCTTAAATATTTGTCGAACCAATATAAAAGAAGGTTACAAATAGGAGTTCAACTCAATCAGCAGCTAACATTAGCTAGCAACAAATCTATTAATTCAGATTTCAATCCCGAATCTAGATGAAGTGCATAAGATCATATATCAAGTTCTTATAGTACTGTGCTCTTCTTGATAGTTCCTCCACAAATAAATGATTCCTGGATAATTAATTTACTTTCATAGGAAATGAGAACTATTTGTGAGTTCTAAAGTCGAATTAATATGCTGACAATATCCACCATATTTAACGTAAATAAATTAGAATCTACAAGACAGTTTGAAAACTAATTAGTACACCCTAAGCAACCATGAAAGAGATAAAAAAGAAAGAAATAGAAACATAGAAATTCTGAATGGAATTTATAACACCAGAAATATTGAGCTGCATAAACACTGACCAACGACCCACAAAAAGCCAATCAATCAAAACAATCTCAAATCCATGCACACAAAGAAAAACTAAAAAACATGAGAATTAAATAGACCGAAAACTGAGAAAAGGAAGATTCTTTACCTGTTCCCAGGTAGGAAAAGCACATTTAAGATTACCAAAAGCCCTTTCCGAATTAACTTCGGTAGTGTTTTGTGATAGTATAGTCCTAATCAAACCATCCAAAACACTCTCATTTTCACCACATTCTCCGCCATTGTCCAAAATCTGAGACTCCCCCAAGTTCATTTGTAATCTATGCTCACGATATTTAACGAACTCCAGGGGAAATCCGTGGAGAGATAATAAATCGTTTAGCACCGGAGCGGCATTCATCGGCAGTGGGTCGGGTGTAACCCAAATACGGTTCTTTCGTGGGTTGACTGCGGCAGCTCGTTGCGGTCCTGAGTGGTTTGGCGGAGGAGAGACCGCAGATTTGTTTTCTCTTGCGGCTACTCAGCATATTTGTGAACTCCCAACTCTTGTCTCGCGCATTCATTTTGTTTTATATACAAAATTGACGGGCACCCGCCATGTCCTTGGATACCCACGTGTAAAGTTCCTCAAACAATATATAATGCCAGGCACGTGATGATGTGGCAGCACCAGAAAATATCACGTCATCAGATGCCCATATATGTATCCACGGTAGGTGCCCACAGTATCAAAAATATATGTATATATATATATATATATAAGTCAGGCAGGATGCGAGAGCAAAAAAGTGAGCGAGAATAAATGTGTAAACTAAGAGCAAGTGAATGCGTGAATGAATAATGAGAGGGGCGTACCTAAGTATTTATAGAGGGGTTAGATGAGCGCTTTACTCAACGCTGGACTCTTTGCTCGACGCACAATGCGTTGGGACACTTATCCCGATGGAGATTACGCGTAGATTGAGGAGTATCTTGAGCAAGATTATGTCCGTGATTCCCGATTATCTCGTAGTTCAAAGAAGAAGAGACGTATACTGGTTGGACTCTTGGAGGCCTGACTTCTTCTCAGAAAACCTTCCCGAACAGGCTGTTAGTCCTCGGGTGATCCTCCCGAGCTATCGGTGTAGTTCGGTGTCTGGTGCGTGCAGCTCGATTCTCGGGTCCCGAGGTGGTAATAGGGGGCATCAGGAGTATCCCCGCTGCGAGTCCTAGACGAAGGATTGAAGTGTAGGACTGTGTGAGAATGAGGTCTGGATCCGAGCTAAAACCCTTGATTCTGCGGAAAACCATGATCCTGGTGATGTCGCATCTCAGCTGTTGATAAAAAAACACGTGGACGATCAGGATGAGGTCGGATTTGTGCTTTTGAAGAAGACCATGATCCGCTTGATGCCGCCTCTCAACTGCTGATAAGACATCGGATGGTCCAGATGAAACAACCCTGTTAAGATAAAATTTATAAGTTTTGGTGATAACGAAAAGAACTGGATTTAAAGATAAATATCTGGACAGTCAGACATTTTGGTTAATAGATATGTTTTTGGAGTAAAGTATATTCAGATCTCAGTTATTGAGTTGAAGATTTCAGAGAGTTCTGAGTAAAGTTGCTTCGGAATCAGATGTGATCAATTTGGAACTATTCAGATATCGGATTGAGGATTTCAGATATAAGTTTATCAGATATCGGGTTATTTGGATAATAGGTTTTTCAATTTTTGGGGTAGACTTTCAGATTTGAGGGCTTTCAGATTCGATTCAGAGGCTTCGGTAACATATCCGATTTTGTTGGTTCAGATGTTATATTTCAGACCCGAGTCTTTCAAATGTACAACAGACTCAACATAAGGTATTTCAGATCTCAGTATTTCAGATATCTCCAAGTATTCAGATTCGACAAAGTTAATATACTTCAAGAGAGAAAGACTCGTTTAATAGAAAGAGCTTTCAGATATGAGCTTCGATTTTATTCAGATCTCATCAAAGGATTATTTGAGAAGAATCAACGATCATGATTCAATCGTATAAAAGCCTGGAATTAAGGAGACAAATCACAGCTATTTTGGGTAAAGTTGCACAATACGCAGAGTGAGTGATACGATGTGTACCCACTTTGGAATATAAGTCAATTTAGCCCTGACAAGCGCATGTTACCTTTTGCATGGCATTAATGGAGCATTAAATGCTATGATACGATGAAGATATGCAGATGAGTTTATCTCTACTGGCTACATTTATTGACCGTTGATGACAAAAAGTATAAATAGCTGAAGAATTCAAATGAAGAAGCTCTCGGTGATTTGATATTAAAAAGTTCTCTCTCGCACTCTGGGATTTTAAAAGAACTCTATATTGAAAATATTCTAAGTCCCAGTATTCAAATTTCGAAGAACATTCAAGCTCAAGCCTTCGAAATATCTTCTGGTTATATTTGTAAACAGTTCTTGTTGATAAAAAAAACCAGATGATTTACAGTACTCACTATATCGTATTTCTTTGTAATATTCAGATTGAGTCTGTAACGAACTTGCTTGTTGAAGCAGTTCGAATATTTCAGTTGTTTGTAGTTCAGCAGTTGTATCTGCGTGTATTGGTGTTTTCTAGGAGTTCACTTGGAGCGTAGCTCAGTGACCGGGTGTCTACAGTGTCTGTACACATAAAAGTCTTATGGTGGAACCTTCCTGCAAAGGAAGAAGGAGAGACGTAGGATCTTCAGATCCGAACTTCCAGAAACAAATCCTTATCCTTGAATATTTGCATCACATTTATTTATTTACACTTTTCACTGATCAATCGACTTATTTCCGCATAATATTGTTAGTCGAGAAATCAGACGTGGAACTGAGATACCTCAGATCTAGTAACACAGATCCGAGTTAAGCTAGGCGCTTGTAAAATTGTGTTTAAAGGTTTCTAAAAATAAAAATCCAAGGAGTTCATTCAATCCCCCCTTCTGAACTCCTAGGCCTGTTTTCGATCCATATTGATCCTATCAATTGGTATCAGAGCCAGCACATCTCAGTTATTGAACAGTTTATCCTTTACGCTTTATATATTTCTGTCAGGCCCTGTGCTAATTACTCACAATTAACACATAATAAATGCATAAACACGGAAGCTAAAATCAGGGCTTAAAAATTTTTCGAAATCATTTGGGCCTGAACGTAAAAACATATATTCAAAATATCAATAATCAAAATACGAGTTGACTCAAACCCATACGCAACAGGTAACAATAAAATCTCAAATCTAATACAGATCCCCAATACAAGATGACACGGGGCATCCCCCGGCTCAATACATATCATAATATAGACTGGGTGTGAGGCTCTCTGCTCACAATTAATCTTCTAATCTCATCTTATGGGTGTTTAGTTAGCATCTAATTTAACCTTCGAATTTAAGTGATGAAATCTGGAAACCCATTTTTTTTATAGTTGGTCCCATCAGCTGGTCCTGGGTAACAATACAAGACTACGTTTGTGTTTCAAAAAAGCTATTTATTTAGAACAGAACAAGCCAGTACAAATAGGTATTACATGTTACGTCTGCTAATACAAAAGCTGACCAACAGCAGTAAAACCAGGTTCCATCTTAACGCTAACTATATCAATGCTATGCTAACAGCTGATCTCTAACAGTTCCCCTTCATTGTTGCGTTTTGTTTAGTTAGCCAGCTCCCACTACTCATGCCAACTCAGTTCAGCTCTCGTCTACCTGTTGTCATGCACACACACAAAACAAAACAACAGCCGGATAAACTCCGGTGAGAATCATCTCAGTATAATCAGCAGGTACAAAAAGATAATAGACGCAATACATAAAGCATAATAATTCTAAAATGCAATGCATCTTTCTCAGTTCTTCGTTCTCAGAATTGATTCCATTTCATCTCAATGCCATCAAGATTCGTATCCGATCTTGACATGAATATTCATCTATCGAAACCATCTCCGGCTTCGAAAATCAGGTCATCTCAGTCCATGGCATTAGAATCAATTCAAATCTTGTCGTATGATGCAATCTCATGCAAAATAAAAGATCCACTACCTGTGATGGATCGACACATACATAACTCAAGTTCTAAATCAAGAACAGTATCAAACATGTATGTGATTTCATCGGGATAACTCAAGAAAACTCATTCTTGAGTAATCTAATCCCCGACTCTACTGTCAAATTATACCTTCGTATTCTCTGTTCGAAGTTGCTTCAATTATTGTTTTCACCTCTGTTTTAATCACCTTCCGAGAACTTCACAGAATCATAGTCCGGTATCTGTAACATAAGTTCCCAGTATTTCGAATTCAATCCTATTTATAATACAAGTCTCTGATTTCTATGGAATTTCCAACGCAATCGGTATGAATTCCACGTGTCATGCTGAGTATTGACATACCAGAAGAAGATATACTCACACCGCTTCGACCTTTATACATATCATTTAACTGATTCCTCAACTGTCATGTAATCCCATCAGTCGCTATTTGAAATAATCAAACTTTGTTACATTAGACATTCTGCAGCTGGTTTTCACATTTCTTCAACCAGCAGTAGCAGCATTGTCAGTCACTATGATCGAATCGCGACAAAACCCAGTCGCAGCAAGAATCCAGTCGCAGTGCTTTGAAATCAAAACGATGCCGCTACAACTAATCCCCATGACGTCGTAACATACCAACGTCTACCAGCAGCTGATCGCTTCATTAGTCCAACGACTGGTTTTGCTAATTCGTTCAAAACGGCATCGTATTAATGTTCCTATTTCAAACCCACCAGCGGCTGATTTCGCGAAACCACTCAAAACGACGACGCATCAACTAATCTAAACGACGCCGTACCGGTTATACCAACATCGCTACCAACTGCTGGTCGTCTAGCAGACACCCATTCTTCACAACGATTCAAAGCCATCAGTTGCACTTAATCAAACGGCGTCGCTGCGCCTACAACATCTAATCTAGTCGACGCATACAAAACTAAAACCAGCAGGTAACCCTGCGTCATGCTTTCGTCACCAAAACCAGTCGACGTTTTGATAAATCAGCAGGTGAACAAGGAAACTCCTGCGTCTGGTACGTGGTGTCACCTCATTGGTTCTTGTGTTTTTGTGCGTTTCTCCCAGCAGCAACCAACGTAAGTGAAATTCGAAATTCAACCAGTCGCACTACAGTAAGGTTGACCCTTGTTGACTTGGCTACAGTAACCTGCTGCTGATAATTTCTTCAAATTCGCTTCGTCTGGTTCCAACACTTAGCGAAATTTGACTATATAAAAATCCTCAACACACACACACACACTTCCAGAAGAAATCCGAACTCATAAATCAAACTTTTATCAAAATCCATCATCTCCCAACTCCAAATTTTTACTAATTCTCCGCTTAATTATTGCGGGCATTACACTGGGACTCAGGGAAACGGGGATCGACCAGCTGAACCTCCACTCTGTCCAGCTTGGTTACCTGAAGTTCCTGCAAATGGGTAACGCAGACCCAAACAACACTAAAGTAGGAAACAAATACGAGGTCAAGCCTCAGTACGAAGAGCTTTCAAAACAGCTAAGCATGCAACATGCTATAAATCAATTATGAATGTATGAGGGCTGTCAAAGGAAATCGATCAGCTAGGCCAGTGTATCAACCGGCAAATCAACTCAAGTCGCCTCTATACCACAGTGTATCAACTGGGAAATCATCGGTCCGTGATCAACGGGGACCGTCAGTGCATCACAGCTCGGCGGTAGACACTCGTATCCGATAGTCACCGCTCCGATGATAGCGTTGGACTTTTCAGGCACGACTCATCGGTCGGCCAGTCACAACGTGGCGCCCAACCGGGTTATCAAATCAATCTGTCAATTCAGGCTCAAGATGTATGCATGAATGCCATTCATTATTCAAATCATGATGCATACAATATCAAATATGTAAAATAGAACATATACAACTCAATTCAACATTCAGTTTCACGTAAGGGCATCGAAACAATCCAACAGACTTCATAGCCTGAAATATACGCACGTTCATGCATCAAAGCTGTAAGAGCTGCTCACTCGTACCTCAATTCCACAAATTCTACCTCACAAATTTGAACAGAGCACGGCAGAAATTCACGGCCTGTGATATACAACTCCAATTACAACATTCAGTTTCACGTAAGGGCATCGAAACAATCCAACAGACTTCATAGCCTGAAATATACGCACGTTCATGCATCAAAGCTGTAAGAGCTGCTCACTCGTACCTCAATTCCACAAATTCTACCTCACAAATTTGAACAGAGCACGGCAGAAATTCACGGCCTGTGAAACAGATTTCTCCTGGTTCGAAATTCTCGGCAGAAGGCTTCAAGGAACTGAAATCCAGAAGCTCAAAAGAGCTGGATGCAGAATCTGCTCAATGGGAAATGCACACGCAGAAGCTTTTGGGATATCCCAACTCGTTGTTCCTGGCTTCCTAACTAGCATCAATAGGAAGAGCAAGTCTCAAGGAGTCCACCGCCACCAATATCGTCAAAAACAGAGGCTGGAAACGATGGGAATCGGCGATGGAAAGTTACGGTGAACAGTAGCTATTCGAGGGTTTTGATAAGGAAGATAAGAAATATCGGGTCTAAAATGCTCTAAGTGTAACTCAACACTTATATTTATATTCTTCACTCAAATAGCTACAGGACAAGTCGAACACCGACAAAAACAGAGTCCTACAACTTAAAATGTCGCAAAACAGATCTCTCGAACGACGCCAATAGCCACCAGATCCCAGCGTTAACACAACACCCGCGCACAAGCCAAAACGACAATGTTTAGGTAAAAACAGATCTCAGCGCTCAACACAACACTCATGCGCTTACTAAACGACGTCGCAGTAACTAAAAGGAACGACGACGTATCGATGAAATCTGGAACAACCACAAACGCTGGAAACAGATCTCTACGCTTGGCAACGCGAAAGGCTAAACCGACGACGTACAGAAAAATAGATCTCTCCTCGACGCGCAACACTAGCGCTCAAATCAGACGTCAACTCTATCTCGTTGACTTACACGTGTCACCATCTCACGTGACGCGCTAACTCGACCAGATCTCTCGCTACTCGCTAAACCAGATCTCTCTCTAATGAACGCAATCACGTTCCTGCATGAGATCTTCTTACGTCAATGACATCCGAAATTCGATATTGCATATTCATTTCCGCGCCATACCCGAACATCCAGATCTCTCCAAAACGACGACGCTTTACTCAATTCTCGCGGCACTTCACGCAATGCTAAGGAATAACGGATCTCTATTAAAATTCACTTTAAACAAAGTCATTTCTCAACCAGATTTCACTCGATAACTTTAGCGAACAGATCTCACTCACCAGACCTCTCCGCTTGCGCTAAAATCAAGCGTTACTAAGGAAATCAGATTTCTATCATAATTTCTACAATTCAACTCCAAATTCCAAACGGATATTACCCAAAATCCTAAAATTCGAAATCTAAAAATATGATTAATCTCTAATCCAAAATCTGATTCCTCACATTCTCCCAAACTTAAGAGATTTCGTCCTCGAAATCAAAGGCAACAAGGGCAGAAGCAATCAAACATTCAAACTAGCACAAAATCTACTCAAATTCGAAGCAAAAACCATAAATTTACCTGGAAATTCTGCACGATCAGTACTCAAACAGATGAGGCCAATCTTGCCTCATATTCTCTTCAACTTCCTAGGTCGCTTCTTCTCGGCCATGCTTGCTCCATTGGACCATCACCAACGGAATTATCTTGTTCCTCAGCTGCTTCTCCTTCCGATCCAGAATATGCACTGGATATTCAACATAGCTCAAGGCAGAATCCAGCTCAACTTCGTCGGTTCTCAAAACATGGGAAGGATCTGGCTCATATTTTCTCAACATTGACACATGAAAGACATCATGCATCGCGGATAACTCCTCGGGCAGCCTTAACCTATAAGCCAACTGTCCAATCCGCTCAACAATCTCAAAAGGACCAACGAATCTGGGAGCCAATTTGCCTTTAAATCTGAATCTCATCACGCTCTTGAAAGGAGAAATCTTGAGAAACACACGATCGCCCACCTCAAACTCTAACGGTCGACGTCTTCTATTAGCATAGCTGGAGAAATGGTCTTGAGCAGCCTTCATTCTACTCTGGATCAAATCAATTTGGTCTTTCATGTGCTGAACAAACTGTTGGCGACAATGGCGGATCCGGATCCAGTTTCCTGGGGGCGCAGCGGAAGTTTAAAATTTGCCCCGAAAAACGTTCAATACATCAAATCAATTCAATAAACCATACATAGGATGTTTATCGAATGTTACCTTGCTGGCGTCTAGGCGCCTGGCTACAACCAAATTCACAGGGAATCTGGCTCTTCAAATGTAGGCGGCGGTAGATCCTCCTTAATCAGGTCCACGACCGGAAACACGAATCCTTCGTCAGCCTGCACTAGAAGGCCTGACGAATTTGGCACGAACGAAATCTCCTCGTCGACGTGATCGAAACAAGTCCGACCACGTGAAAAACGGGCGACGGCGGCGGCGACGAGGTGTGGAGGAGAGGGTGGGGCGGCTACTTGGAGGCTAGGGTTGTATCAAAGTGTGTAATCATTGTATCCCTAGGTCTAATTTAATAAATAAGAGATGGGCTTGAACCGGCCCAATGGACTTGGGTCAGGCCCAAGTCCATATGAACATTCGGTTCATTTCCATCATTGTGGTTTCATCATAACTCCGATTGACGATCAGATCGGACCGATCGACTCAGTTTCCAAAACTGAATATTATGATGCGAAAAACAATTTTTCAGACCACCTAGACCAAAATAGAAGTTTAGCCCCTCAACTTTGGGAAATTGTAATTTGACCCCTGTTGACTTTTAGAAAGTCGCACTCCCCAAATTCCTCCTCCTCTGCTCAACACATTGAGCTCAGTTTCCGTACGGGAATCATGAGTCCAATAATTGTGTGACCCTCAATGGTTCAGGGATACAGCTAGCCGTGGGCTCACAACCATTGTGACTCCGAAATCACAATTTCGGACTTGCCCAATGGATCATGGTAAAGCACCTAGCAACATCGCGCCATGATCCCCTAGGTATCACTGATAGTGCCTGCAAGAACCAGTTGGTCGTGGTTAGCGTACAGTACGGTCCTTTCAACACATATATCCCGATAAGATCAACGACCATTGGTAAATCGAGAGTTGCTAGAGATCCGATAATTATGCATACATCTTGGAGATCAAATAGTGACATCACGAGTGTTACTAGGCAAACCCATTTACCTAAAACACATCCAGTACTCTGGCCAGAGATTTATACACTATTATTCCCTCAGATAGCATAGGATATCAACGCATGAAAGAGAGCGGTGAATCTTCGACAACGAAGCATCGACTCCTACATGCATCGGGACCTCACCCAATCCCGCCACCTAATGACCCCAAGGGAGTCGATAAACGGGTCAAAGTGAGGCGCTTATCATGTAGAGTCTCAATGACGTTTCGAGTAGTGAGGACTAATCAGTACAACCAATACCTCGGACTTATCCACTCGACAAATGTTAACCACTTGAAAAGTCCGAACGAGGATAGTTCGATAGATCACCAGGTCACTATCCATCTGCATGCTCAGAACATCACAATGTTCCCTACCAATGAAACATGGTACTTCACATCGCAGATGCTAGTCTCGAGCTCGGGCGGCCTTATCATCATTTTGACGGCCCAATCGACTAGGAACGAGTTCAGAATGCACATTGACTATTAGATGTGTTTCATGATAGCCATCATATCCACTATCACATCTAACATACACTATGGTGCATTCTAGGTCTTTATCCAACACAATTGTTAACATTATAACATAATCAAAATAAAGAATGCCATAAAGAAATGCGTATATCATATATAAAGATCGTCATACACAAGAGTCAATAAAACCCACACGCCACAAGTTGGCTAGTTGGGCATCTACTCTAAAAATCTCCCACTTGCCCTATAGCCAACTACTCATCAGACGTAGTCCCATTGTTTAGCAAAGATCGTCATACACAAGAGTCAATAAAACCCACACGCCACAAGTTGGCTAGTTGGGCATCTACTCTAAAAATCTCCCACTTGCCCTATAGCCAACTACTCATCAGACGTAGTCCCATTGTTTAGCGATGTTTTTCAAACAACGGTCCTGGAAAGGGCTTCGTAAGTGGATCAGAAATGTTGTCTGCAGAGGCGACTCTCTCAACTGCTATATCACCTCTAGCCACAATATCCCGGATTATGTGGTATTTCCTCAGTATATGTTTGGATCTTGGTGAGACCTGGGCTCCTTTGCTTGTACAACGGCACCCGTGTTGTCGTAGTACACTGGGATTGGACCAACTCCATCAGGGACGACGCCCAACTCTTGGATGAAATTCCTTATCCAAACCGCCTCCTTAGCAGCAGCTGATGCTGCGATGTACTCAGCCTCAGTGGTTGAATCCGTGATGGTGTCTTGCTTGGAACTTTTCCAAGAGACGACACCACCATTGAGCATGAATACAGATCCAGAGGTTGACTTTGAATCATCCACGTCACATTGGTTTTGGGGAACCGTGGCGGATCCGGATCACGCCTCCCGGCGAGGCAGCGGAAGAACAAAATTTTGGCCGGGAGACGATCAATACAATTCAATAAACATGCAAGCTATGACCATTCATAGGGTGTTTTGATGATTACCTTGCTGGCAACTCGTGCCTGGCTCCGACCAGTTTCGCGAGGAAACCGGCACTTCACGGTAGATGGCGGTAGATTACTTTAATCAGGTCCACGATCGGAAGCGAGACTCCTTCGTCAGATATGATATGTCAAAGGAAAGCCACTTTCTCCAACCAAAAATCACATTTGCTAAATTTGGCAAACAGCCACTTATCTTTCAAAATTTGAAGCACTGTCCTCAAATGGTTTGCATGCTCACATCTAGTCTTGGAATACACTAAGATATCTTCGATGAACACGACTACAAACTGATCTAAAAAGGGTTGGAAAACTCTGTTCATCAAGTCCATAAAAGCTGAGGGGGCATTAGTAAGTCCAAAGGGCATTACTAAAAACTCATAGTGGCCGTAGTGTGTTCTAAAGGCCGTCTTATAGACATCTGCTGGTTTAATATTTAGTTGGTGATAACGGAACTCAAATAAATCTTAGAGAAGACTACTGATCCCTTCAACTGATCAAACAGATCTTCAATCCTAGGAAGGGGATATTTATTCTTAATGGTCATTTTATTCAGCTCTCTATAAACTATACACAACCTCAAACTCCCATATTTCTTCTTAACGAACAAAACAAGGGATCCGCACGGTGACGTACTCGATCTAATGAATCCTTTGTCCAATAGATCTTGTATCTGTTCCTTTAATTCTCTCATTTATGATGGAGCAAGGCGGTAGGGTGGACTAGAAACTGGTGCTACTCTGGGTATTAATTGATTGCAAATTCCAGCTCTCTTTCTGGCGACAGTCCATGTATATCCTCTGGAAATACTTCGGAAAATTCGTTTACTACCTCTACATCTGAAAGTTGGGGCTTATCACTCGACGTTAACGACGATAGACTTGCCAGATATCCCATCCCACCTTTCCTCAAACAACTTTGAGTTTTAAGAGTGGATATAATACGAGGGATCTTACAAATCTGATTGGCCTCGAACATGAACCAGTCCCTTGCTGGGGGTTTTACCACTACTGTTCTAAGATTAAAGTCTATTACCACTCCATACTTAGTCAACCAATCCATTCCCAAGATTATATCAAACTCAGTCATCGGTAAAACAATCAAACTGGCAGTAATCAAATGCCCTTGAAGCCTAAGTTCTAAATTTCTAAATAGATTATGGGATACTAACTCTTCTCCAGAAGGTATCGTTACACAATATCCCATAGTTACTTGGTCAGGTCTGACAGGTAATTTCTTAGCAAACTCTACTGCTATAAAGGAGTGAGTAGCTCCTGAATCTATCAAAGATAAAGAGGGTAAACCATCAATCAAGATCTTACCCGTAACCACCGTAGAGTCTGGGTTGGCTTGCTCAGCTATCATGACATAAGCTCTACTGGTCACCGTCTGATTCGACTTTGGGCAATTCTTTATCACATTCCTAGGCAGCCCACATCTATAACAAACATTCTGTCCAACTCTACAAGGACCAGAGTGGTTCTTTTGGTACTTAGGACACACTGGCCTATCGCTGATAGCAGATACTGCGCTAATAGGTTGAACAACTAGAGGCTTAGGCTCTTGGGGTCGCTTCTGATTCTTGTATGGCTTCTTGGATGGCTTATGGTCCTTCTGTTGAAATGCCTGTCTCTTCTGTTGCCTCTCTTCCATAACAACTTTCCAATCCTGATCAGCTCTAAGGGCTTTGTCCACTACGCCTCTATAATCCTTTGGCTCCACCAGCCTAACATCATGTCTGAGTGCTGGTTTTAATCCATCAACAAAGTGCCACAACTTCTCTCTAGGATCTGCTCCGATCAATGGCACAAAGTAGCACCCTCCCTCAAACTTCCGGATGTACTCTTGAACAGGCATGTCCCCCTGTTTAATAGCTAAAAATTCCCTTTTCAACTCCGACCTCTTATCCTCAATAAAGTACTGCTCATAGAACACTCACTTGAATTCTTCCCAGGAGAGGTTAGTTACATCCACTGTGAATCTAGCTCCTTCCCACCAGAGCATAGCATCGTCTCTTAACATATAAATTGCACATCTGGCCCTTTCTAAATCTGGCATCTGGAGATATTCAAATATCACCTCCATCGACTTGATCCAGCTCTCTGCGAAAAATGGATCTGTTGAGCCACTGAATTCTCTTGGCTTCTGTCTTCGAAATCTTTCCTAAGGGTCATCATGACTCAGTCCTCTGCTAGTCGAAGATTGGCCATTGCCTCTGCTCTATTGTTCTACCAACAACCTTAAAAGCCGGGCAATACTAGTGTTACTATCAGGGTTGGATTCATTTTCTTGTATAGTTCTTCTTCCTCGACCAGACATCTTAATCTATAGCCCACAATCCACCACATAAGAACATCAGAACATGCTAGAATAAAAAAGAAACATGCTCTAAAACATAAAGGAAACTCACAACTCCGGAGAAACGGTCGGCGAAATCTGTCCCAACTGGAAATGTGTGTGTTTATCTCAGGACCATGCTCTGATACCAAGCTTGAGATGCCCAAACCCAGATTGGCCATTGCCTCTGCTCTATTGTTCTACCAACAACCTTAAAAGCCGGGCAATACTAGTGTTACTATCAGGGTTGGATTCATTTTCTTGTATAGTTCTTCTTCCTCGACCAGACATCTTAATCTATAGCCCACAATCCACCACATAAGAACATCAGAACATGCTAGAATAAAAAAGAAACATGCTCTAAAACATAAAGGAAACTCACAACTCCGGAGAAACGGTCGGCGAAATCTGTCCCAACTGGAAATGTGTGTGTTTATCTCAGGACCATGCTCTGATACCAAGCTTGAGATGCCCAAACCCCATGGGAGCCACGGATTTGAATAAAAAGAGATAAAGACGAAAATGGAAGGGCTGAAATGAAAACAACAAGCTGTATTTCCTTGCAATAAAAAAATCAAAGTACAACAGTTGGCGCCAAATATTAACTTCAGATGTCTGCTAAAATTTCTTAATACAAACCGCAATTGCGATATTACAACTTCGGAATTCTATTTGAATTCACTATTGTTGCAATGGATCTTAATACATATTAGCAAAAGGTCAAAATCAACAATAGAATGAATGTCGCGGAACCGCAGGCCTTTTGATAAACACCCACACACCACAGCTGATTCAGATCCCTCCTCCCGTTTGACCCGGAACTGACTCAACTGCACCAAGAAATCTAATGAGCCTAGGGGCTCAGCAAGCAAAACTAAGAATAACAAGAGCACAACATGCAGGCAGATGCAATACATACGATAACATAGTTTAAAGGAAGACATTTTAAACATAGCTGTTCGTAAACATTTGATACGGGAGTAACTCAGATCCCAACATTTCTTTTCTTTTAGACTTATGGCTCAAAAGCTCTCCTTAGGTCCCGATGCACTTGATAAAGTTACTACTGATATCAGTCTTAGCATATAGCTAAATATGAAGGGGCAACCAACTTCTGAACGACTGCTCACCCTTCCAATATGAAAGGGCAACTGGCAGCTGACCAGCTGCTCACCTTTCCAATATGGACCGTCTGTTATCTTTGCCATAAATCTCAAAATCTGAACATTTTCTTCCTTTAAACAAAAACCGGGCGAAATTGGAACTCAACATTGGGGTTCACTTCGTTTTAAAACTCATTTCCCATAAAAAGCATTTTCACTGAGCATACAGCTGAAACAAGGTAAATCATCTCTCGAACTCGGAAATAAGATGTCTGAAAGAAACGACAATCTTGGGTATGAAACAATTTTAGACGTTAGAAATGGATAGGACTTTAGAATCGCAATCGCTGGCTGGGAAACGGATGCCTACTGTACACAGGTTACTACTGTTGGAAATTCAGATGTCGCTAAGTAATAGTACTGTTGGCGCAAAACAGATGTCTGAATGTAATAATGTATGGAAGTAGCAACAGACCTTGGCATTGGTCAATCAGATGTCAACGAAATTGGGTTGGTCAACTCGGGTGTCAACGGAGTGAAGTTGAACAATTCAGATGTCTTTAAGTGTAACAGATGTTGCGAGTCAATCAGATGTCAACGCAACTGGATCAATTCAAATGTTACAACAACAGATGTATATAAGTACAACAGCTGTTGGGTCAATCAGATGTCAACGAACAACTCAGCTGTCAGCTGGGAAATAATAGTGGTTAACAAATGAGGAGTCCGACTGAAATCAGCTGGAAAGCGAAATTGGGTACGACATGGAAATTTTAGCTGTTGCATAAAACTTGGCTGTCAGCAGCTGGGAAAAAAAGTCTTACTAAGGAACTGGTGCTGTAATAGCTGAATGACTTCCGATGATACCAGCGCTGCCTATCAAACCAGAATCAAATTACCATTTAACTAGCATTACCGATTTCATGGCGTCGAGCCCAGATGTTACCATTCACCAGGAGGAACTTCGTAATTATGCATTGAACGGGAGATTTGTATGCTCATCATTTTAAATCAACATCCATCGCATAAAACACATTTTTTGAGTTTCAAACAGAAACTAACTGTGAACCCAAAATAATATACATATTTCAAATCAGCAGAAACATGAACAATGGCTGAAATTGAACGTAACTGAGGCAACCAATCACAGGGCTGAAAGAGAACAATACATTTTCTTTCATGGCGTAGCAAGATCAGATTTACTTGCCTCAATACTGGAGAATCACGAAACATAGCAGGTCTCAGCAGCAAGTTTCCTCAAGCACCGCAACGAGTTTCCTATGGTTTCTTTGATGAAAATGAAGATTTTCTTGCAAATAATTGAACTTATAGTCCACAAGTATCATAGGCATGGGAGTCTGATTCGTAACAGGGGAAAAACACTTGAGTAAGCATGGTATTCCACGCCTACTTCTAAAAATTTTGTTAAAAGTCCCCTATCACTATTTTTATTTGTCAAAGCGCTACTCACATTTAAAAAGGACCATCCTCCCCTTCTAAAAGTCATTTTATTTTTCAACATCTGAAAATCACTCGGCTGGTGCTTGGGGTGACATCTGACCAGACCTCTGCACTGTGTTCAACATCTAAAAATAAGAAATCAACTTTTCAAATAACAAAAAAGATGAAGTCTGAAATTAGAAATGGGTCCTCAAATTAGAAATGACTAGAAATTATGGTCCTATGGATTTTGGGGCGTTACACCCCGGCTCCGGCTTATTGAGAACCGGCAACCCCTTAAAATATTCCTTCAACTCCTGAAAAGCTTTCTCACTATGCTCATTCCATTCGAAATCCTTCGCCTTGCGGAGTATCTTGAAAAAAGGGAGACTTCGGTCAGTCAACCTGGAAATAAATCGGGACAGCACAACGACCCTCTCTGTCAATCTCTGGACTTCTTGAATATTCCAAGGAGGGCACATCGAAGCAAGAGCTCACACCTTCTCGAGGTTGAATTCAATTCTCCGACGAGAGACCATGTATCCCAAGAATTTTCCCATCCGAGCTCCAAATACACACTTGTCAGGGTTTAACTTGATCTGATAGTCCCGAAGTGTTCTGAAGTTTCCTCCATGTTAGATATGAAATTTCCTCCACCCAAGACTTCACCAATATATCACCGACGTATACCTCAACATTCCTCCCGATCTGGTTTTTGAACACCTTGTCCATCAGCCTCTGATAAGTTGCCCCCGCATTTTTAAGTCCGAAGGGCATGACGACATAGCAAAATATCCCATCCTCTGTAATAAAGCTGACCTTGGGCTGATCCTCCTCGGCTAATGGAATCTGATGATACCACTGATAGGCGTCCAGAAAGCTGATCAGCTCGTGATCCGAGGTGGAATTGATGAGTTGATCAATTTTGTAATAAAGCTGACCTTGGGCTGATCCTCCTCGGCTAATGGAATCTGATGATACCACTGATAGGCGTCCAGAAAGCTGATCAGCTCGTGATCCGAGGTGGAATTGATGAGTTGATCAATTTTCGGGAGTGGATAATAGTCCTAGGTGGACCTTGTTTAAGTCTCGTAACTCCACGCACATCCGCCACTTTCCTGTAGCTTTAGGTACTAGAACAACATTAGATAACTAAGTAGGAAAGTGTACATCTCTTACATGCCCGACTTGCAGCAGATCCTCGACCTGACTCCTGATCACTGCGTCTTTCTTAGGGCTGAAGTGCCCCATCTTCTGAATAACTGGTCGGGAGTTCGGGGAGACGTTCAACCTGTGCTCCATGTGTGAGGATTCAGATCCCTAATTTGTGATTAATCGGATTTTGAGTTAGATTAGTCATGAGAATTAAGAATTTAAGATTTCGGGATTCGAATTTTGATGAAATCTGCTTTGGAAAATATTCTAATCTTCAGTTGAATTGTTCAGATTTTAGTTGGTGTTTTCGTGTGAAATCTGGTCGAGAAGTGTTGAGATTTAGAATGAATTTGATAGAGATCTGTTTTTCCTTTAGCGCTGCGTGTTTTGTCGTGAAAAGAAGAGTAAGCGCTGCGTTTGGTGAAAGCTGTTCGAATTTGAGAAGCTAGAGCGCGAGAGATCTGATGACGTAAGCAAGTCTGCGGGTGACGTAAGCAGATCTGTTGCTAGAACGTGATAGCGTGCATTTGAGAGATCTGGTGCCTATACGTCGTCGTTTTGTGTTTTAGCGCCGAGATCTGTTTTGCGTTTTGGCGCAAGTGTTGAGCGTGAGATATGTTGACCAAAACGTTGTCGTTTTGAGGCTCACGCGAGATCTGACGGAGAGCATGAAGTCTGTTTTGCGCGAGAAGTCTGCGGGTGACGTAAGCAGATCTGTTGCTAGAACGTGATAGCGTGCATTTGAGAGATCTGGTGCCTATACGTCGTCGTTTTGTGTTTTAGCGCCGAGATCTGTTTTGCGTTTTGGCGCAAGTGTTGAGCGTGAGATCTGTTGACCAAAACGTTGTCGTTTTGAGGCTCGCGCGAGATCTGACGGAGAGCATGAAGTCTGTTTTGCGCGAAGAGATCTGTTTTGGCGATAGTTTGAGTTGTAGATATCTGTTTTTGTCGGTGTTGGTCTTGTTTGGTAGCTTTTGGAGTAGAGGATATTTATATAAGTGTTGA